>LPNX010376471.1:243871-358386 GCA_001517045.1 Pseudotsuga menziesii
AGGCATTTGAAGTGTATTCTTTTCCATTATCAATACGAAGTGTACCAATTTTTTATTGTGCTTGTTTTTCAATTAATGCATGAAAGTCTTTGAACGTTTGAAATGCTTCTGACTTTGTCTTTAAACAGTAAATCCAGCACATTCGTGAGTAGTCATCAACAAATGTCATAAAGTATTTATTCCCATTTGCTGAAGGAGTTGGCATTGGGCCACACAAATCAGAATGTACTAGTTCTAATTTCCTACTTGCTCTGAAATTAGACTCATGGAATGGCAGCTTACTATGTTTCCCTAATATACATGCATCACATTTTTCCTTCTCTTTAGGAATGGTGGGAAAGCCAAATACACCATTCTTTTTCAACAAACGAAGACTGTTATAATTTAGATGACCAAATATTTCATGCCACAATGAGGTAGATGACATATTACCTTCTCCATGCTGAGAGAGGTAGGCATAGTTCTGAAATCTTGCAGATGAACCCTTGAGCTTCAGCAGCTTTCCATCCTCGTATCCAGTCATGATGACTTGGTTGTCAGAGGACTTTCTTATTTCAATGATTCCATCAAACATGTGGATGGAATGGCCTTGCTGTCGAATTTCCACCATGGACAGCAAGCTTCTCTGCAACTCTGGAATATAGAGAACATTCTTCAACAAGAAATCGGGGAATCCAGGCATCTTCAGTCGAATGGTGCCCATTCCTTTTGGTTTAATACTTGACTTACCTGCAAAGTACACTATGCCATCGATTGTTTCATTCATTTTTTCAAAACAATCTTTTCTAAATGTCATGTGTGATGTTGCACCAGTATCAAGCAGCCAACAATATTTATAAGATGAAAGAGAAGTCATTTCATTAAATCCGAGATTACAATGTGCAACAATACAAGAATCAGAAAATTTACTAGCATCTTGGTCATCTTTCTTCTGGTTGTGGTTGTCTTTGATAGAGTCCCATGAAGCCCAACACTGATCTGATGTGTGCCCAGTCTTTCCACAACGCTTGCACTTTGATATTTTTCTGGAGTTGTTTCTGCCCCCTCTGCCTCTCTTGTTGCAGTCTCTCTTGGAAGGGTCTTTGGATTGGTCTTTGCCAGCTAGGGAAACACCAATACTAGATGCCAAAGAGTGCATCTTTACAACTGTTAGTGTAATTTACAAAGAGAAACAGAAAAATAATAACCTTGCAGGTCTACAGTCTCTGCCAAGGTGAATACAATGCAAGCTTCAGGTGAGCATACACAAGCTTCTTCAGTATACAAAATATACTAGCTTCAAATACACAGCAGCATTCCTTGTTATACAATATGTGGAGGCACCAAAAGCTAATATATTAGTGTGCAAATGATATAAGTGCACAAAAATCAAGCACCAGACTATATACCCTGCAAAATCAAGTGATTAGCAGCAGCAATTATCAGCAGCAATTATTAGCAGCTTTGATACCAAATTGTCTGGATCGCAGCAACAATCTTCACATTCAGCTCCACGCAGCTCCACTCAGGAAGCTCTTCAACTTGGTCGCAGATGTGATATGCTGATAGGTATTATGCAGTCTTCAATATATGATATCAATCACAAATAAATCCATTACACAGTCTCAAATGGAAGCATGCATTATATCAGTCTGGCAGCATACATTATATCAGCAGCATACATTATATCAGTCTTCATTATATCAGTTTGGAACTAGGGAAAAACTTAGGGTTTTATGGAGGAAGATCACAACAAGTTCCAAAAGAGAAGTTCACATCGTTCCAATGCTAAAGTTAAGATTGGCATAATAATTACAAAAACACCACCATTCTTCAGTCTTCAGATAGCATGCTTTAGCGCAGACTGCAGTCTCCAACGCAGGCTCAGTCTTTGATGGTCTCAACACATGTAGCAGTTTTGATTCTGGTTTTCAAGAGAGAGGTCACACAAACGCAGCAGTCTTCAACGCAAATGTGTGTGATATCAATGCAATATATTAGTTTCAATTCAGGCAGTCATAATTCTGGAATATACACAGTCCACGCACAATATATGTAGGATACATATATCAGTCACAGCATATCTATCATACTGAATGCATTATTATATCTCCAAATCATTGTATCTTCCCCGTGCAGCACCCATCAAGTCGCAGTCTTCAAGACGCAGCCATTTTATATGAGTGTATACAAAACGCAGTATTGTTTTCTCCAATACTACAGTCTTCAGATTATAAACTTATGAAATCGCAGCTCTTAGCCAGAATTATGGTTTTTCCTTTCCACGCAGTCTTCACTTCACGATCAATTGTAGATTTTGCAGTTATGGTCCAGCAAAAACGGTTTACCTCCACAGTATTACAGCTCGGGCTCTCCAGGCAGGTCGCAGCATAAAAATGCAGGCTCCACGCACTTCTCCACAGCATTAAAGCTCGAGCTCTCCAGGCAGGTCGCAGCATAAAAAATGTAAGCTCCACGCACTTCTCCACAGCCTTACAACTCGGGCTCTTCAGGCTTCACGCAGGCACTGATAGGTATTTAGTACTGGATTTATTTTGTTGCGCACATAAACAAAACGGTAACCACGAAGGAGTTCCAAAGACAGAGAGAGCGAGAATGTCCTCCAACGCAGCCTTCAACAGGCCTTCAACGCAGTCACCAGTCGCAGCAATATATATGTATATATATATATCAATCTCTGTCTTCAACGCATATCAGGCACACCAAGGGCATTCACGTAGTTTTCAGTCTCCACGTAGATGAAATCGCAGCAAATTATATACCATCAACAGCACGCTCAGCCTTTACACCAGTATATATTATATACCATCAACAACACGCTCAGCCTTTACACCAGTATATATTATATACCATCAACAGCATGCTAAGCCTTCACACCAGTATATACTATATACCATCGCAGGTCGCAGCAATAAGTACAGCGTCTCTTCAACAGATCGCAGCTTCACTCATGAAACGGAGGCATAAGTCTTGAACACCAACTTGTGAATGCAGCATAGCTCCAACGCATCAAATTTCAGCACAGATTTTATAGTCGTGACTCCACGCAAGCGTTAGGGTTTACACAGTTCCAACATAATGTATATCAATACATTATCTCTCCAGGCGCAGTCTTCAGATTTGGGTTCTAAGACAAGGGGGCGAGAAGGAAACCCTAAAAAGCAGTATGTGGCCGAGACATTGTAGGCCAGGCATTTTAGCTAAGATTCAGCACTGAGACTGTGGCCGAGACAACCATAATTCATTCAACGCAGCACTAGGCAAGGAGGAGATGAAGCGTTAGGGTTAGGTATCAAACGTATGAGCAGAAAATAAACGCACATAATGAATGTGCGCAGGGGCAGACTGGCAATGGGCAGTCTAGCAGCCAGGAGGGCGTAGAATTGCAGAATGCCAGAAGAACATGCAGCAGGTAGGAGTTATGGCAGACAACCCTGCTCTGATACCACTTGTTGGTAATAACTCCTGATTCGATTAATCTATTCATGGCTAAGCATTCATTTATACATTCATGTGACGGTTTATTTCACCTTTCGTCCAGCCTTTTCGGCTTCCAACTATTCCTATTTATTTATTTACAATATTATAATCCCTAACGGATTATATTCTAACACGGCCACATAAGGTCATGTCGATTGACAAAACTGACAGGTAGTTATTTGTAGCTGTTTTGTAATTCATATATATTAGGCTGTTGAGCCAGATGATAACTTGGTTCAGTTCTCTGTATTGTATGGACCCTTTCATGATAATATAATCTGTTATTCCACTTACTTGTTCTTATCTATTGTCTCTGTTATGTATGTATGCTTTTAATGTGTATTATTGGTAACCCTATGTGATCTATGAGATTACAACATTGGTTCTGTTGCTAGTAGTAAATGTCTGAGATGTATACAAGCAGATGATATTAGAATAGGAGATTAAGAATTGGTGGGAGCGTAAAATAGCAAACTACTTTCAAAACTATGCACGAAGAAACAAATTAATGAATACTCAAGAAAAGGAAAGGTTCTTTACGGAAACTCATGAGAAGTTTTCTAGTGCCCTAGATTTTGAAGAAACTCTTGGATGAAAAAGCCGGAAACGACTAAAGATCAACGGTTGCTAGAAAAACTAATTCGAGGGGGAAGAACAAACCTGTCAGAGTGGTTTGAAAATATCACCGACGAATTCTGTGAGGAACAAGATATAGAAGAAAGAACTTCGGTGGAAACTATCCAGAAGAAATTCCACACAAACCTCACTAAGCAATTCTTGTGTTCCTTACTCACCTTGTTGTTCAAATTCCTGATAGAGAAAGGAATGGTTCGTATCATTGAACCTCATCCATTACTACGTGAACCACCACAAAATACTAACTAGGCGGAGAAACAAAAGAAGTGGGAGAAACTCATTGCTGAAAGGGAGTGGGAATACTTTCTAAGCAAGTGAACAGAACTATCCAGGCTTTCTAAAGCGTCGGGTAGGAAATGCGGGGGTAGCTGGTCGTATGTCAGGGTAAAGTGGAGAATATTCTAGTCGAAAAAGGAGATACCATTCACCAACAATGGGAATTTTTCCTAAAAAGGAAATTGAAAGGATAGTGTCACACAAAGGTACGACGGACTTACAAAAAATAGAGAGGGAGAAGAGGCTGCAAATAAGGGAAGAAAGAGAAGAAAGAGCTATAGCGCTGCAAACAGGAATGAGTACTAGGTGACAGAACAAGAGAGAAATCCACCAGAGTCGGGTCATGAACAACAAGAAGAACGCGTGAAGAAGCATCCCCTATGGAAGACGATTTGTGGATAGAGCAGCAAGAAGCTCTCCAATTAGAAGTTCCCTGAGAGGTAAGACTTCTATCTCCGATGAATCCGAGTACCAGGATACAAACCATTGTCGAAGAGGAACTCAAACTTTGGTATTTGGAGCCGACTAGATGATGAGAGAAAGGATGATAATCATCTACTTATCCATCGACCAGAAGAAGGAAATTGGGTCACGCTCATTAGAGGAAATTTGGGGTCTAAAATGGGCCTTATAAGAAAGCGTGCCAAAATAAGTTTTTGTGAGTTGGAATTCAAGAACCAATAGAATTTCAATAAAATAAGTCAACCATAATGGTTGAATTGACATATTTGTCATTAAAAAAAACTACTCTTTTTGTTCGTATTTTCGACATATCTCATTGTGTTTTTACTCAAATTTCAACGGGAGTGCTCGTTGGATGTGGAATTCGATTCCGCATCCAACGAGTACCCACACTGCATACTTTTGATGGACCCCGCTACCCCAAAAACAAGAAATACCTGAAAAAACATGATGATGAAATTCCACATCCAACGAGCTCTCCCGATCGAAATTTGAGTAAAAACACAGGGAGATATGTCGAAAATATGAACACAAAAAGTAGTTTTTTTCATTCTTCTTCCAAAATTAATCAATATTATTTTATTATTTTAACTATTATTTTATTATTTTAACTATTATTTTATTATTTTCTTTAGGAGGCCCATTTTAGACCCCAAAATTCCTCTAATATCAAGCGATACCCTCCAACCGAAGTATCCACTTACTTTACCTGACACACGAAGGAGCAACCCCCCTGCCAAATACAGCTTTAGAAGATATAGAAAATTTGGAGCTACAAACAAATAATTGTAGTTGGACATCGACAGGAGAAGTCGACCTTGAACGAATACTTGTCGAAGAATAAACGACAATGAAGACGACCGAAGGAAATGAGAGTTTTGTCGACAATAGTTCTACACAAAGGAATAAAAACATCCCACTACCCCCACCACCACCACCTCCTGAAGAAGATAGTGATAGTGAATCTGACATGGGTCATGGGTCAGCGCACACCCTTTATATGAGGGTGACAAGGATCCCAGACGAAATTAGTTCATCTTCGAATCAACATGGGAGGAAAACCAAGTCACAGATGAAGACAGGCAGATGGCGCAGTTCGATGGTGCCTTAAGGAAAAGGGCATTAACGTGGTATATTACCTTTTCTAAAAGAACCCCTAGAGCAACTAAAAAAAAGTCAAAGCACAATTTTTATCATTCTTTAAAACTCCAGGTGCAAAACATCTGGCAGCTAATAATTTGAAGACAACACCACAAAAGTCAGGGGAAACTGTTCATGACTAGGAAAAACACTGGAAAGACCTTCTCAACCAATTGGATTATGTCATTGATGAGAAACTATTAATCCAGTGGTTTCTTGTAGGTCTGACACATAAAATTCATCGGCACATAAGTCTGGAGACATTCGAAACTTATGAAGATGCGCTTACTAAATCTCTACAAGTAGAAATGGATGAATATATTCCAGTATACCCATGGATCATCGACTAGAGGAATAGCTTGATATTGTGCATAAATCATTAAAAGAGCTCAACCTTAAGAGTCAAGATATCTGGTGCACGAAATGTTCAATGGTCGGACATTAAAAAGAGAACTATCGACAGGATATCAGTCGACATGATGTTTGATTTGTGCAAACAAAGTGTTTTGCAACATTTTCTAGGACCATGGCAATCACATGAACAAATATTGTTCGTTTAACATGAAAAACGACAAAGCATCTTGGTGTGCTATCTACGAAACAAAGAATCACACCATGGCCGACTGCCATCTAAACCTGAAAAATCGATAGAACTATCACGCAGTCTACCAGACTAATGCAATCACATAGAACAATGAACAATGAAACAATGCACAAAATGACCAAAATAATCAAAGATATGAAGGTCATCGATACAAACGCCGCTTCGACAACCGATGTGGAGGATATGGAAGTCGAGGTCAATTCTCCGGGAATCGAGACAACCGACCACATCGACCCATCCAATGTTTCACATGTTACGAGGAAGGACACCGATATGCAGACTATCCATACAAGGACAGGACTAACCTAAAATTATCTACTAGTTGTGGAGTAGGGGATCACTCATTAAAGGATTGCCCTACTATGCTTGAAAAAATAAATAAGAAGAAAAATGTTAATGTCTTGTCATGTGTGCAAAAACATGATATAATTAATACAAATAATTTGCATATAGTAACCCGACAAGGGACAAAAATTGGGAATGATAACCCACGAATAAGCAAAATGAAAGAAAAGAATGGTTATCCCGATCCAGTTAAACAAAAACAAATATATAAAGATGCAACAAATGTATTTAGAGAATTTGTCCGACAAGAAGAAGATGATGACAATTGACATAACACAGTAAAAAAGTTAATACAGTTAGTACAAAAAGATAACTCAGTATCTCAATTCATCAACATATTATATAAAATAAAACACAACAACAACACTGAAAAACAAACAAAGCGTATCTGCAATCTAAATCAGAAAGATAAAAGTGATGCCGACCCACTTGTCGACCTAGAAATCGAAGGATGCCATGTCCGACAAGTCGTGCTCAATTTTGGATCACATGTAAATATTATGACTCGAGACACATGGGAACAATTAGGTAGAACTCAATTATACGAAACAGGCATATACCTGAAACTAGCCAACAAAGGCCTAATTGAACCTAATGGAGTCTAGAAAAATGTCGACACAACGATAAAAGGAAAATTGACCAAATTTGACTTTGAAATTATTGACCCTAAGGAAGGGTCTAGCTCCTTCCCAGCGTTAGTAGGTCAACCTTGGGGGAGAAAAATGAAAGCCTCGATATCCTTAGACAAAGAAAGAATAAAATTAAAAGGAAATGGACAAAAAGTCATTGTACCCATTCATCTATCCCAAGGAGAACCTTGGATAGAACCAATTGATGAAGAAGTTGACATCCGACAACTATATCAGATACAGAATAATGAAGATTATACAAAACCTAATATATATGGTGACCTTTACTTAGGCAACCAAGACTCAGTAGGATACAATTCAGATGCAGAACTATATGATTGGGAGGTTGAAAACTATGAAACAAAAGGAAGAGAATGCCGGACCATTCAGAAAATACAAAAGAAACTAGTTAGATAATGCTTTGTGGTGTCCATCATCCCAAAAATATTTGAGAAGAAAACTAGGGAATATCCTACCTTGAAACCAACAAGTATAAATATCACAAAAATCCCAAGATATAAAGAAAAATAATCACCGGTTTTGCACGTAGAGCAAGTATCTAGGAACATTGGTGAACATGGCTGACTACAAAGCTTAGTGGAAACTTTCACAGGACAAGCTGCTAGATGGTGGGATACCCATCAGTCAAGACTACAGACATGGACTACAAATTTGACTTATTTTGTAGTAAAATTTGGAGGAAAGAAGTTAACCAACCAGGCTCAGATACCTATATTTACCCAAGGACAAGATCTAGAAAACCACACAAAAACATGTGAAAAACAATGGAGAAGACTTGGATATAAAGGTGAGCAAACATGGCCACACCTATTCCCATCGACACTCTCTGAATTACCAAACAAATGGTAAAAAATGGAAAAATCTTGAGGTGAAACATTCCTATGGCATGAACTCAAAGAGAATTTTATCAAATATTTCAACTTTGTACCCCAAAATGAGAATTTGGTCGAAACAACAAAATAGATCAAAGCATTTATACAACCGACAGAAAACAAAACCCTAAAACATGACCGACCGACAACAAAATGCAATAATATGAAAACCGAGACAATTCCACATTCAACAAGACTACAAATGGAAAATGAAAAATTAGAAGGGAAAAGATTTATATGGAAATAAAACTATGCCGAAACAACAAAACCAATTCGCACAGTATTCAAACTCAATACAACAGACAAGGAAGACATCAACCGAATGACTGCAGCAAAATTTCCTGCTACATTTTCACAGTTTAAAAAAGGGAGTTGACTAATTCATGAGACAAAATCCCCTGAATGGTTAGATGCTAAAGTGAAAATCAAAGAAGCCGACATATCAAATGATGATCGACCAAAAATAGCAAAAATTGGAGACTACTAGACTGAAGCACAGACAACAGAGATAGTAAACCTACTGAAAGAATTTCAGGATGTATTTGCTAGAGACTATGAGGATCTCAAAGGTCTAGTACATGAAATGGGTGAAATGAAGATCAAAATTAAACCTGATGTTCGACCTGTAAAGAAAATACCATATAAAGTAGCTCATAAACATAAAGAGATAGTCAATAAAGAGATTGATAACATGCTTGCAGCAGGAATTATCTACCCTATTGACCAATCAAAATGGGCAAGCCCAATGGTGGTTCAACCAAAGAAACATGATCCAATTAAGCTAAGGATCTGTGTCGACTTCAGAGAACTCAATAAAGTTACATTAACAGACCCATTTCCAACTCCTTATGCAGATGAAATCTTAAATGAGGTCGCAGGACATGAATTCTACTCATTTACAGATGGATTCTTAGGTTATAACCAACTACCAATAGCCAAAGAAGATCATAAAAAGACAACATATGTATGTGAATTTGGCTCATTTGCTTACAGGGTTATGCCTTTTGGACCAAAAAATGCACTTGCAGGCTTTTCAAGGATCGTGGATAAAAAAATTCAGGAGTACATTTACAAAACAATGGCAATATATTTTGACGATTGGACAATATACTCTACACTGAAAGACATTGTAAATGGATAAGGCTTATGTTGGAACGATGTCGACAAATCCAGTTATCTTTGAACATCAAGAAGTGTATATTTCTGACCCTCATAGGGATATTGTTAAGACACATTGTCTGTAAAGAAGGCATTAAAGTTGACTTCGCAAAAATAAAAATCATCCTCGACTTAAAACCACCGATGAATCCAAAACAATTTAGGGTACTACTTGGTCATACAGGATATTATAGAAAATTCATAAGACACTAGTCAAATATGACATACCCACTTGAAGAACTACTAAGAGAGGATCAGAATTTTGAATGGACAGAGGAGTGCAACATATCATTTGAAAAACTAAAAATAAAGCTAGTCGAAGCACCCATCCTAAGGTTTCCAAACTGGTCGACCAAATTCCATGTACACATTGAGGCATCAGGCCTAACAATAGGAGAAATCCTAACTCAGCCAGGAGTTGATGGAATGGACTACCCTATAGTTTACAGCAGCAAAAAACTAAATAAAGCTTAAAGAAACTATTTGACAACAGAAAGAGAAGCATTAGGAATGGTCTTCACACTACAAAAATATCGACACTACATTCTAGCTAATCCATTTATCTTTTACACCGACCACAAAGCACTAAAATACCTCGTAAATAAGCCTCTACACCATGGAAGAATTTGTCGATGGCTACTTCTATTCCAAGAATTTAAATTCGAAGTCGTCGTCATACTAGGTAGGTTAAATGTTGGTTTCGACCATCTATCCAGAATTGACATAAGAGAGGAACAGACAAGAGTTGAAGATGACTTACCGGATGCACATCTATTTCAAATAGAAGTAGTCCCAATAGAATTGGAGGAAATAACACAGTTCTTAGAAAATGGGCAAGCACCAGAAGGCATAAATACGAAGAAGAAACAAATCTTAGCCATGAAAGATACACCTTATAACCTCATAAATAGATTCCTATATAAAATGGGTTTAGATGACATCCTCATAAGGTGTGTACTGGAACATGAAAGAAATAATATTATGCATGAAGCACATTATGGACCTATAGGAGGACATTTCCAAGAAGACACAACTGCAAAGAAAATCCAATCATCAGGGTTTTGGTGGTTAAAACTTTACAAAGACTGCAAAAATTTTGTAAGCCAATGTGACAGATGTCAATGACTAGGTCAACCCTTGCCTATTATAGAAATTCCCTTGATATCAGTAAACCCAAATTTGACATTTGAAATTTGGGCTATCAACTTCATAGGACCATTTCTCGTACTAGCAAAAATAAAAGGTTCAAGGTACATAATAACTGCAATGGAGTACATAACCAAATGGGCAGAGGTAGAACCAGTCGACACATGTTCTAGTGAAATAGTTGCTAAATTTATCTATGAGAATATCATTAGCAGATTTGGATACCCACTAACCCTAATCAGTGACCAGGGAACACACTTTATTAATAAAACTATTAAAACATTAACGTAGCGGTTCCAAATCGATCACCGTCGGAGTATAGCTTACCACCCTCAGTCGAATGGAGAAATTGAAGCATTTAATAAAACATTAACAAAAGGATTAACAAAAATATGCAACACCGACAAAGACAACTGGGATGAAAATATACCTGTAGTACTATGGGTATACAAAACAACATACAAGCGTTCAACCGACCAAACATCATTTCGACTAGTTTATGGACAAGAGGTAGTAGTTCCACTACACTTTCGACAATAGACACCTATTATCACAAAGATTTTACATGTCGATGTCGAACAAGGAAGAAACGATCGACTGTTGCAACTAATTAAACTATAAGAACACTGACTAATCACAATACAACATTAGAAAATCCAAAAGCAACAACAAAAGGCATGTCACGATCGAAACATAAAAAACAAATACTTGTCGGTAGGAGACCTTGCCTTACTATACAATAGTCGGGTAAAAGGAAAACCCAAAAAGATACATACAGAATGGATGGGACCATATGTTGTCGAAGAGATACATGCCAATGGATCAGCCCGACTAAGGACGTTACAAGGCATAGTATTTCAGAAGGTTATTAACGGTTCCCGAATAAAACAGTACAAAAACTAAACAAGTTTGAAAAAAAAAATGACCATAACGATTAAACACCAGCTATAAAAATCTGAAAATCCAAAAAGCAAAATAGGATAAAAAAACATAAAGAAGTATGACAGGAAATCACCGCTACGACAATCGACATCACGCCCATCGACATAACACCATCGACCATTTTCATGATCGACATTGACCAACGACCTCGACAATCCCATCGCGTATTCATGACTACGAGCGCCAAAACCAAATCACTATTAACACAAAATCAAGTGCTCATGCTGGAGTATCACGTCCACCATTAATACACCCATCGAAAAAAACATTAAACACATCAACTATAAATACTGAACCACCAAAGGATCAGTTACCACATTTCAAACAGAAAGAGAAACTAAGCAACCAGACAACTGAAATCCAAGAATACCAAACTAAAATCGATGAGCAGATCGATAAAATGGCACCAAAACAAACCAAAGTTGTAGGCAAAGCCAAAGAACTACAGACTGCGGAGACACCATTAGTAAGGAGATTAAAGAACATCAAGAACACTAAGGTTCAAGAGAGCTCATGGACAAAATTATGGGCTGAGATAAAAGAATGGGATTATGTCGACAAAAATCCTACCGCAACTATAGAGAAAATCAACCATAGTACCATTGTAAACTACATCAATGCACCGTTCATGGCCACTTTTGGAGGCACAAAAGAAACGACAGTGAAATTTATAATAAGCCGATACCACAACGACATATTTTACTTTGACAGACCGGTCGACATCTCTGAGGAAGTAATCTACACAGGTCTATCAAAATAATGTGATCCAGTACCAGTCGTTATAAAAGAAGGACTAAACGAGGAGCTAACAGGATCAACATCAGGCAAAAAATCCAAAGGGCTAATGATTATCCAAATACAAGTTCGAACGCTACAAATAGTGGCCAAAATCATAGCCACTGCACTTACACCGACAATTCGAGGAAGCGACCTCAAACTGGATATGTTGGAGGCAGTAGATACCATTGCCGACACACAAAAGATATACAGATGGGATGAGTATGTCACCGTCATGCTCAAAGGCATCTGTGAAAAATGCCAGGAGTTGGGAGGAATCATAAGGTTCCCATCCCTTATGTTATGGATAGTCATGTACTCATTGTGCCTTGTCAGGGACAAATAGTTTCAAGAACCGAAAAAATTCCATATGTGGAGATTCAAACTGTTCTCCCAGAATGGAACAATGAAGGAACTTGCAAAAGGAAAAGTGTTGTTAGAAAAATGGTTCCATTAGCTGAAAGTCAGCACGACCAAATGGAGGGTGCCCCAAAACATGTAATGAAGTCTGCCCAAGAATTTCCACTTCCAGTTAGAACTTGACCATACTACGGTGTGGTACATGCAGGGCACCAAGGAAAAGGCAAGGACTCTCGACTACTACCCGACAGTCGAAGAGATTTTTCGGGAGCTAGCTCGACAGGCGGGTACAAAACTATTGATACCAGAAAGAGCAAAATAAATAGACCTCTCAATAGAAGAGCTGCTGATAGACCAGGAGAAGGAGGAAGATTATGAGCTCAACTTATACATCAATACATTTGTGTTGGAGGAGACACCGGTCGAAGGCACCGGTCAACTATAAATCATAACCAAACCTCTGACAGCACAAAGGAGAGAGACACAAACATAATAGCAGGTAACCAATCTGGTTGAAGAAAGCATCATCTCGACTCAAGACCCAAGGGGTGAGATAGATACTAAATATCTAGAGTACGCTATCACCCAGGAAAATATACGCAAATTGTCAAAGAAGATAGCAGCCTCACGAAAAAGAAAGAAAACTCAAGAACAGGAGCAAGGGAAAGGTAAGCGCAACCTTATCATTCCAGAGTTCTCAGAAGATGAGGAAGAACTAGTAGCCACGACATGAGACATTATAGAATATGCCATAGCAAACAAAGTTTTGGTGGTGGCCCAGTTCCAAATATTTCTCGAAGTAGGAGCACAACAAGGTCAGCCAAAGAAGGCGAAAATCACAAACACTTCAACAGCTGAAAATGTTGTGGATCTTGTGTCTACACCTCCACCCCCTTCCTTGACCAAAATAATGCAAGAGCTAATTCTAGAACCTCCTTCCATAAGCCCACTTGACATATGCAAGAATTCTATGTCAGAGACCTTGAAGGAAAAGTTCGACCGCGATAGAGACCTCTAGGCATACATTGAAAAAATGATGGAGCTACTCACCTCAATACAAAAACTCTCCACCAAAGCCCCTTTGTTTGAAGTTGGTAGATCCAGACTACCCACTGCCCAACCTCGCCAGGTACCCTAGAGGCTGAGCACTGTGGCAGTCATAAGCTCGACGTTTGAAAGAAACCTCGACAAAGAAGCTATCGTTGTCGCAAGTCGGACCACATCTATCATCCTGACCATCCCTGAAACCCACCCACCAACCTCTGAACCGACTGGAGATGAGGAAGGATAAAACAAGGAGGAAATAAATTGAGAAACAAACCAACTATTCTCCGACCTTCAAGAAGATTCACCACCATAGATCCATGACCCGTCACCTGACCAGACCTCCACCAACCCAATCACATCCGACCATTCACCAACGCCATCACCACCTCTTCCCAGCCCAAAACATGTACTCAAACCAACTGCACCAAAACCATCTCTACCACAACCATTAGAGCCAACCGCATCCACATCTGGACCCTCTGTATCCAACCAACTAGATGCACAACCAGCTGCAGCAGTCATCCAACCGAACCAACCAAAAATACCATCAACCACTACTAGCCAACAACCAGACAATCCAATTCTAACCATTACAGGTAAACAAGTACCAAAACAAGCAGATTAGCAAAAACACAAGAAAAAGAAAAAGAAAAAGAAGAAGGACCATCAACGACAGATGACAATGGTCCATATCAGTCAAATTGGATCGACCACTGCAGTCAATGCAACTAAGATAAGGGATGGAGAATTAGGGAAACTCCTGGAAACACTGGAAATAGAAGCAGAAACAAGGAGCGAGAACAGACGTAAGGAGCTCGACAATAATGAAAAAGAACAAGTCGAGCTCCTTAACAAATGCAGAAACCTTGTGCAATCTGTGCTACCAAGACCAACAGAGGCCGACACCGACAAGCCACTAGAAAAATATTATCATCTATTTGAGAGCGTGATTTCAATGCTACAAGCACATATGCAACACACAAGAGAGGAGCAGAAAGAAGAAACAGCTCGACTGTTGATGCAACAACATACAAATTTTATAAAATCATACAAGGTACTCCAAGATCACAAGGAGGAGTCATTTATTATGAAAGAAGTACTAAGAGATTGGCCTGCTTATTATGGGCAAGTCTATCAGCAAACCTGACAGACCCGACAAGAGATCCAAGCACTTGAGAAGAGAAAAAGCACAGAGGAAGCACTTAGAAGCACAATTGAAAATCAAATAGTGCTCGAAACAGCCAAATTACAGAAGCAAGAGCGACAAGCACATTAGTGGGTGCAGCAAGCAATTCCAAGTTTAGAAAAATTAGACATCATCTTCTCACAAATGAAACGAATTTTTGAAACTGCAGAGGAAAAGGACCAGTTTATGGGTCCTGGCATGGAAAGAATAGCAGAACTTTCCATTCAAGAAAACATGTCGATATTATCAAGTCTAACTACATTAACCATCGACATTCAAAAAGTACTGCAAAGTTGGACGAAATTCCAACATCAGTTGGCAGTAACAGTTGAAGCAATTGTCAAAGTCTGTGTACAAAAGAGACCAACCATTAGACTTCACAGCCCATGAATATCAAACACAGAAATAACTACTTACGGCAGGCATATAAATTTTTGTACCTCCTTGTTTCTTTGGGACGAAGAAATGTTTTGTTTGTGGGGGAGATGTTGGAGGAGCAAGTCAGTAAGAAGACTAGAATGATAGCTGACTTAGTCGATTAGCTGACTAAGTTGATGAGCCAACTAATTAGAGATTAGTTTTGCCACATAAGTTCGTGTTGGTTGACCGAACCGACAGGTAGTTATTTGTAACTGTTTTGTAATTCATATATATTAGGCTGTTGAGACAGATGAGAAATCGGTTCAGTTCTCTGTATTGTATGGACCCTTTCATGATAATATAATCTGTTCTTCCACTTACTTGTTCTTTTCTCTTGTCTCTGTTATGTATGTGTTATCTCTAGGGTTGTTTCACCTGTTTATTTTTAAATTTTTTTTATTATGGTTGGTTTTTATTGTTTTAATTTTGCTTTGTTTTATATTTTATGTTTGATTGATCTTCATTAGGATTTATTTTATTACCTAAAAACATCACAAGCTTCATTCATAAGCCATGAGCCCATGTATGTGCAAGAAAGTGTATGTTATATGGTGAATTCTTATAGCTGGCAGCATTTATCCAAACTGGCAGCATTTTACTTACTGGCAGCAGAGTTTTAAACGAACCTATAATGAATCCTCGTGGGCAGAGAGGTTCAAAAAATCTGGTAAATCTTATCAGGTCTACATACAAAAATTTGTTGAAACAAGCATACAATTCGAATTGGGTAAATTGAGATATGGGTGTAAAGCATGCTTGGAGTTCCTGGAAGATTTCTCTTTCTCTTCTTCACTGGGTTTTGCTGAGCAATGTTTATATTGCCGGCGCCATTTGCAGAGGATGGTGTTGATAATTGTTGTTGTGGGGGTTGCTGAGTTTTCTCATTATCAGCCATGGTAATGGTGTTGCTAGAAGAAACGTTGGCTTCTCCAGAGGTAGACGTTATGTTAGACATGAATTCCAAAGACTGAACTTTCTCCATCAATCAGATAAAAGTAAAAAAAACAAATTGGCTGGTTCGATCGATTTGTTTCATGCCGATTGGAGTCAACGTTTTATGCATACAATCAAAAGAATCTCACCCAGAAACACCTACTCATTCAATTTAAAACCCTCCCTTACACTATTCATCCCATTTCTCCTTCCTGGTCTTCAGTTTTGATCGCAGCCATGGACACATATATAAATGACAGATGCCCAGTCTTGAGTTTAATATAAATTACTCTGGATGTGATGATTATTTTATCATATTTATTATGGATTTTTTCTATCAATGATTGGCCCGAATACATTTTACATATACTCCCTTCTCAATCCAAAATTGGTGTTGGCGATAGGCTATTGGATGTACTAGATTGACCACATAGGTAAACTAAAACCAAGGCAACCTCCAAACTTATCTTCCTTCAATTATCCAATTCAGGATTCACATGTGCTAGCCACTCAATTCACATGCATTTGGGTTATAAAGGAAATATTCCATTTTTCACACCGAATTTTAAAAGGATGACAGGGTAATTATGAATACCAAATGGCAGAGTATAAAGATTTTGGATCCAATTATTCAGGCTGAAAGACAGAACGAGCCCCAAATAAAGGAAGATAGTTTTAAAGGGATTAACTTCCCAATTTTGGAGGAGGATTGATCCTTGAATATAGGATCTATTGTTAGTTGTGGATTGAATATTTTTGTATAAGAAGAGGTCCCAGCTAATGGCTCGTGGAGGGAGTTCTTCCTTTCATAAGGAAATAGGGGGCTGGGGTTGGCAAAATTTTGGAGAATGCAAGCCTTGTTTTAGAGCACTGCCTGTATGACATAGACTTTATGCAACTTCTGTAACAGGTTCTATTTTTGAATGAAACATGATGATGATTTGCCTCTATATTTTATGAGTTGCTTTTCTAGTAATTTTATTATGCACATGGTCCATTAATCCCATTGTACTAATTCTTACTGTGAAAAAAAATTATTTGTATGTTTTCTAGAAACAAGGCAGTTTCATTTCCTGTCTTTATGATCATAGTAACCTTGCTATTGAAGTCTGTGTTATCTCTCATGTTATAAAGTTCTTGTGGATCACCTTGCAGCTCTGATTGACCTACCAGCCTACATTTTCATCAATGCTTTGATTTTCTTACATACTTATATTATACTAGTGTGTGACATATACTAGCTTAGTTTATTGTAAATTGTGTGATGCTTTTTACAACTTTTGATTTCATACCAGTTTAGTCCACTTATAATTGTGTGATCTGTACAAACTATTTTGATTTTATATTAGCGTAGTTCTTTATAGTTCTGTGAAGTTCTTTTTAGTTCTTTATTTTAGTTTCATACCAGCTTATGTTTTCAGTTTGATTTCATTTGATTTATACATTTCTAAACAAGATTTCCTTAAGCTTGAATCCCATAGTCTAGGTTCAACTTTAGGGATAACATCTTTTGGCGTCGTTGCCAGGGACGGAGGAGTGAAGATATCTTCCTCGGGAAAGAATGACAAAGATCAGACCCAGCTCTTGATGGTGGACAGGAGCAGGGCATTAGTTAGACTACAGATTTATTCACCGGGCGACTCCATGTTTGAAGAATCCAGAGGCAATTTTACAAGATGGAAAAGCGTTTTGAAACCATGTTGGAATAGAGATTTGCTCCGCTCAATTTCTTAGATGTTCCTGGCTTTCCAAATACAGTACCTACCATGGATGAATGGGAAGATTTGCTCCCGTGATTCCGAGAAAAGGAAAAGGACAATCCGACACATCATGTAATTAAATTTCATCAATACATGGATCAGCTGAGAATACATCATGAAGATGTATTGATGAAAATGTTTATGTATTCATTAGATGGTCGTGCGAGACAATGGTACAGAACTCTTCCTCCTTCCAGTATTTCCTCTTTGAAATATTTTCATGATGCCTTTTATTCATATTGTAAGAGAATTTACCCAGCTGAGTGCCTTTTTGAGGATTGCTGTAAGGGATATGCATTATATTTCCAGGGTTTAGAAGTAGATTTTTCCAGTAGTAAAGATGAAGTCAGTGGTTATGATATGAAGAAAGAAGAATATTTATTATCTTCCTCTGATTCTGTTTTACAACAAGAAATTTTTCAAAATTCTGATATTAAAGTTGATGATAGTATCATAGAACAGAAATCTTCATCTTTAGAAATCAATCAGAATGCTCCATTTTATGATGAAGACATTGAAGTTCTAGATCAGCATCAACCGATTCACTCTGAAGATATGCCAATTTATGATAAATATTCAAATGAAAAAGAGCAGATCCCTACATCACCTTTTGTTGATTTGAGGAGCAGCCAATAGGTGTATGACAACTATGAATCAAATTTTGATAAGGAGCAACATGGTGTGGAAATCAACCATCCTGAATCTGTAAGAGACATTGAGCAGCCATATTTGCAATTCAATTTGCAGGTAGCTGAAAGTGGCAGCCATTATGAGGAAGAGGATATACAAAGATATTTTTATCTTTAGTAAAAGGTATTTCCTTATAGATTCATAGATCCATTTGTTGATTATATGGAGTCTTTGAGCAGCTCAACTGTCAGATTGTTTTTGTCAAATCGAGGTTGGATTTTCCCTTCTTTTGAAATGAATTTTGATATTCCATGGGTTCCTTTATTCATCATATACAAATCAAAA
The DNA here is from genome assembly GCA_001517045.1 of Pseudotsuga menziesii. Lineage (NCBI taxonomy): Eukaryota > Viridiplantae > Streptophyta > Pinopsida > Pinales > Pinaceae > Pseudotsuga > Pseudotsuga menziesii. The sequence continues at coordinate 263,041 of LPNX010376471.1, forward strand.
TTTTTACCAATTAGTCAAATATTTGTATGGCTTCATTGGAAGCATGATTTTACCTGATCAAAAGAAAGAAGATGATTAGAATGGGAGCTGTAAATAAATAAGCTTGATGCTTCAATCATTTCTTTACATTTCTACAGTATGATCAGGATTAGTCAATTTGCAGAGTAGTTTAAAGATTCAGTCAGTGGTTTGTTAAGTAGCAGAGATTTGTGATGAAAACTCCAGCCCAATGGAAACAAGGCACTGGTATTTCTTGCAGGACAGGGTGTAATTATCAGAGATGGTTTCATTGGAAAGGCACAGGTCTACTTGTTCTTGGCAGCTCACAGGGAGCATGCCATCCACAGATGGAGCCAGATGTTATCTCTAGGGTTGTTTCACCTGTTTATTTTTTAAATTTTTTATTATGGTTGGTTTTTCTTGTTTTAATTTTGCTTTGTTTTATATTTTATGTTTGATTGATATTCATTAGGATTTCTTTTATTACCTAAAAACATCACAAGCTTCATTCATAAGCCATGATCCCATGTATGTGCAAGAAAGTGTATGTTATATGGTGAATTCTTACAGCTGGCAGCATTTATCCAAACTGGCAGCATTTTACTTACTGGTAGCAGAGTTTCAAATGAAACTATAATGAATCCTGGTGGGAAGAGAGGTTCAAAATATCTGGTAAATCATATGAGGTCTACATACAAAAATTTGTTGAAACAAGCATACAATTCGAATTGGGTAAATTGAGATATGGGTGTAAAGCATGCCTCGAGTTCCTGGAAGATTTCTCTTTCTCTTCTTCACTAGGTTTTGCTGAGCAGTGTTTATATTGCCGGTGCCATTTGCAGAGGATGGTGTTGATAATTGTTGTTGTGGGGGTTGCCGAGTTTTATCATTATCAGCCATGATAATGGTGTTTCCAGAAGAAACGCTGGCTTCTCCAGAGGCAGACGTTATGTTAGACATAAATTCCAAAGACTGAAATTTCTCTATCAATCAGATAAAAGTAAAACAAAACAAATTGGCTGGTTCGATCAGTTTGTTTCATGCCGATTGGAGTTAATGTTTTATGCATACAATCGAAATAATATCAACCAGAAACACCTACTCATTCAATTTAAAACCCTCCCTTACACTATTCATCCCATTTCTCCTTCCTGGTCTTTAGTTCTGATCGTAGCCATGGACACATATATAAATGACAGATGCCCAGTCTTGAGTTTAATATAAATTACTCTGGATGTGATGATTATTTTATCATATTTATTACGGATTTTTTCTATCAATGATTGGCCCGAATACATTTTTCATATACTCCCTTCACAATCCAAAATTGGTGTTGGTGACAGGGTATTGGATGTACTAGATTGACCACATAGGTAAACTAAAACCAAGGCAACCTCCAAACTTATCTTCCTTCAATTATCCAGTTCAGGATTCACATGTGCTAGCCACTCAATTCACATGCATTTGGGTTATAAAGGCAATATTCCAGTTTTCACACCGAATTTTAAAAGGATGACAGGGTAATTACCAATACCAAATGGCAGAGTATAAAGATTTTGGGTCAATTATTCAAACTGAAAGACAGAACGAGCCCCAAATAAAGGCAGATAGTTTTAAAGGGATTAACTTCCCAATTTTGGAGGAGGATCGATCCTTGAATATAGGATCTATTGTTAGTTGTGGATATAATATTTTTGTATAAGAAGAGGTCCCAGCTAATGGCTCGTGGAGGGAGTTCTTCCTTTCATAAGGAAGCAGGGGGCTAGGGTTGGCAAAATTTTGGAGAATGCAAGCCTTGTTTTAGAGCACTGCCTATATGACATAGACTTTATGCAGCTTTTCTAACAGGTTCTATTTTTTAATGAAACATGATGATGATTTTCCTCTGTATTTTATGAGTTGTTTTTCTAGTAATTTTATTATGCACATGGTCCATTAAATCCCATTGCACTGATTCTTACTGTGAAAAACAATTATCTGTATGTTTTCTATAAACAAGGCAGTTTCACTTCCTGTCTTTATGATCATAGTAACCTTGCTATTGAACTCTGTGTTATCTCTCATGTTATACAGTTCCTGTGGATCACCTTGCAGCTCTGATTGACCTACCAGCCTACATTTTCATCAATGCTTTGATTTTCGTACATACTTATATTATACCAGTGTGTGACATATACCAGCTTAGTTTATTGTAAACTGTGTGATGCTTTTTACAGCTTTTGATTTCATACCAGTTTAGTCCACTTATAATTGTGTGATCTGTACAAACAGTTTTGATTTTATATTAGCCTAGTTCTTTATAGTTTTGTGAAGTTCTTTATAGTTCTTTATTTTGTTCTCATACCAGCTTATGTTTTCAGTTTGATTTCATTTGATTTATACATTTTTAAACAAGATTTCCTTAAGCTTGAATCCCGTAGTCTAGGTTCAACTTTATGGATAACAGTATGTATGCTTTTAATGTGTAGTATTGGTAACCCTATGTGATCTGTGAGATTACAACAGTGGCTAATAATGTTTCTATGTGCAATGTTGGTCCACTTTTTTATAGCTTGGATGATTGCATGGAGATATAACCATCATAATGTTGAGAACAATTTATAATTACAACAATGCACAACATTGCACATTGACAATTTTATTGAGCATAATGCAATTGAATATACAATGTTAAATTAACAATGCACATTTACTTGATCTTCTTGACCACAATTGAATTATATTAAATTATGTAAAATTATGTGATTCATGCACCTAATCCAAACAAGCTACTAACACCCTTAACCTACAAAATAAAAGACTAATACAATTAGGTAATCTACATAAACTTGCAACACACTTAATAACTTAACAAGTGTGCCAAACATACATAGGATATGCATCTAGACTCACACATGTGATGCACTCATGCAACCCATATAAGCATGTTAAATTTTAGTGTGATGACACTCATTTAACAAAATTAATGGGTGCACATAACTTCATTGTTATACTATCCTAATAACATGACCATTGACCACTAATACATTAATCCTTTTATCATATGCCCCATTCACAAATCACCAATTACACTCATACCCCTTTTACCCTAATCGACTAACCACCTAATGCATCTCATTTTTCGCCTAAGTCACATAAGCACCCAATGTACTTAAGTTACATACATAAGGAGAAAACCATTTGCATCATAAGACTTCTCATATATGAAGTGATTTTCTCCTAATATGTGAATTACTTGGGCCAAAGATCAAATTCATCATGCACATATGTTGAAGTAATTGATGCACATAAATACCTAACGTACATAAGAACCTATTGGACATATTAAAGGATGCACCTAGATGGAACACATATGAAACACACTTATTTGTCCAATATAAGTGATGCTTATATTTTACCTTGAACCACACAACCCCTATAACACTAATCCATATAACTTCATCCTCATTTATTGCTACCCAAATGCCCCTAAAACCACTAACACATAACCTACTAATGAACATAACCCTTACCACCTAAGTCACTTTAAAACATACTTAACAAACGTAAGGATCCAACATACTTAAGAAAACTGACCCAACTAAGTGGAACACATAAGAACCTTACCCACATAAGAACCTAACAAACATAAAGGATGCAAATAGGTGACACACCTAAGTAATGCACCTATGTGTCCCACATAAATGAAATTGGAATTTGGTATGATGACTTTCATCTAGAAAATGTATGGAATGCATACTCATCATCGACAAAAACTCGCTTCTTGGAGCATTTAAGGAACACATGCCAAATCCTTGTCGGGGGCATAGAATTCCAACCGTGTAGTAGAAATGAGTTCCATGATATCTTAAATGTGTATTTGGGCATGTTCCACGTGGAAATGTTAGCCATAATTTCTTGGTCAAGGAATTCCCAAAGTTGACCTCTTTCTGCAAGAATTGCATCGTCCCTTACTGACCAAAATCCTAGTTCCCAAATCCATCTTAAAAGAAAATATTTAGTCGATGGAACTAGAGGATATGAGCACCCCTACAATTAATCTCAGATGTCCTAATTCCAACAATGTTGATAGTTTGTCGCTCCAATCCATGGTCATCATTTTATGGCTAGTTGAAATTCACCTCCTAAAGGTATTCAAGGACACATGTTGAATACCTGTCAGGGGCATATAATTCCAATTGTTGAGTAGAATTGAGTTCTATAAGATCCTACAACTTTTTTCAGGTAGGTTTCATATGGGAACACTAGCCACAAGTTTTTAGTCAAGGAACTCCCAAATTTGGCCCCCTCGTGTAAGAATTGCATTGTCTCTTACTAAGTGAAACACTAGTTTCCAAAACTATCCTAAAAGACTATCCTTGGGATATGGTCCTATAGGAGAGGGGAATCCCTATTGTTAATATAATGTCCCGATTCCAATGAATTCAATAGTTTTTCTATTTGATCCACCATCATCATTTTATGGCCATTTGCAACTCGTCTCATATAAGCATTCACAGACACATGTTGAATCCTTGTCAGGGGCATAGAAGTCCAAACGTGGTGTAGACCTTCATTCCATTAGATATTGTAAGTGTGGTTAGGTAGGTTCCACATGGGAACACTTTCCAAAAGTTCCCAATCAATGAATTTCCAAGATTGACCCATTTATGCAAGAATTGCATTGTCCCTTACAAAGTGAAACCCTAGCTTCCAAAAATGTCCTAAGATATGATCCCTCAACCATGGGGCCAAAGGATAGGGGAACCCCTAGCATTAATATAAGTTCTTAATTCCAACATAGCTGACAATTCATCATTGTGATCCATGGTCTTCATTTTATGTCCCATTGCAGCTTGCCTCCTAGAGGCATTCAATGACACATACTAAATCCCTCTCCGAGGCATAGAATTCCTATCATGGTGCAAAATTGAGTTCCATGAGATCCTGTAAGTGTTTATGGGAAGGTTCCACCTGGGAAAAGTATCCACAAGTTATGGGTTGAGGGATTTCAAAATTTTGCATCTTTGTGTAATAATTGCACTCTCATTTACACACCAAAACCCTAGTTTCCAAAACCGTCCTAAAATAATATCCCTAGGCCATAGAACCAAAGGAGAGGGGAACACCTAACATTAAATCAATGTCTCATTCCAATGGATTCGATGGTTTTGTGAAATGATGCACATATTTTTCTCTCTGTCCATTTACAACTCACCTCTTGTATCAATTTAGAGACACATTCCAAATTAGTCTCGGAGCCTAAAACCAGGTCAACGAGCATCGAAATCGAGTTCTATAAGACTGGGTATGTGTATAAAGGCATGGAAAATGTAGTTAGTATCACCAAAGGATTTCGTGGTGGGTTTCATGGAATTTAACCCCCCCAATACAAGAAATTATAGGGTTTATAGTGTTTAGAAGAAAAACTAGGGTTCAAGTTACAAACTAGTGTTTGTACATATTTGGGAGTTAGCCTTGAAATATTTAGTGTGTTTCAAAATCATGTCTAGTTAAATTTTCTAAAAGGGGGCATTGCATTTGACATTAAAGTGATTGGTCAACCTAGGTATTCTACAAACTACGGCCTAGCCAACAAACTAATCTAGACTTGGTGAGAATATTCTCACATCAAAATGGATCTTCCTGCAGTTAGTCCATATGGACTATCAAAACCATCTATAAAAAAAAGTGAATAACTAACCCAAAAGAATACCCTTACCAACCCCTTCACAAACATCCTTCAGAACAAGAGCATACATTCACACTTGAATCATTTGCAAAATTGACAAACAACCACTTCAAAACTACCAACAAAACTATATGAGGTGCTTATAATATGGATAAAAACAAAAATTATGAAACTACACTTTCTCTCTTGACAAATAGCTTCCATGATCTTCAATCATATCTACATAAATCAATGACTAATTAAATGATGAGTTAGAAGAAGTCAATGAATTAATGAATGACCAATTAACAATAATTAATGACTAAATAAATGATTGATTCACAACAATCAATAACTCAATAAATGACCAATTAGCAACAAGCAATGATTAAATGTACTACTAGACAACGATAATTAATGATAAAATAGAAACGATTAATGACCAAATAAATTACTAAATAGACTCACAATTAATCACCAAATAAATCACTAAATATATGACCAACTCATGAAGCAATTCAAGTAATTTATGACCAAGAGATAAATGACCAATTTGGTTGGGTAATACATGGATGTTAATTTATTTCTAGCGGTCATGTGACCAAATTTAGTCATTTATCACCCATTTTCGATCATGTTTTTAGTCACTTATCACCCATTTTGTACTAGAGGGTGAAATTGGTAACTAATTTTTGGATTTGAATCTCTATTTTTTGTCAAAGATGAATGTGCAACCATATGCTCTTTTTTTGGTGCTTTATTTGTGTTGTAGAATTCTATTTTTTGGATCTTTACCTTCACCTATATGTGCCACAAAACTCAATACAATTGGTTTGATTGAATTCCTAGCAATGTTTATTAACTAGTTATACTAATTGAACTTGAAAGATTCTTCATTTTTGTACACAGATCAGATCAAGTTAAAATTATTTTATTTTTCTGTACATGCATGCTTATTTATGCACATAATTGTTGTATATTCACTTTTTGGATAGTTGGTATGGTTGTGCATCGAAAATGCCCAAGACTAGTTGTTTTGATAGTGAAACTAGTTGATTGGTCTTGGTATCTTGTTTTCATGTTTATTATATTTGATTATTTAAAAATGGTTATTTGGCCATATTTATATGGATCTAGGTGTTAATTAACCATTATTATTAATATTTGGTGTTAATTAGTTGAACAAATTATTTTATGTTAGGTGTCATCATTTGTTAGTTAAGTATTGTAATTAGTGCATTAATTACCTTAATTAACTAGTTAATGACATATTGTTGGAAATTATCTTTCGGGGTGCATGTAATGAGTGTTATGGCTTAGAATATGTGACACAGTGTTGGATCATCTTCCTAAGACTTAGTTCAATTTCTTACTCCAATGTAAATTTTATTTTACTTAATTTGTCATTATCAATGTATTGGTCGTAATTAATTTGTGAAAATTGAAATTATGTATTTATTTTATTTCTCTAATGTGCTTAAACCTTGTAACATCCTCTTATAGGTAATGATATGTCCCTAAGTCCATTTGATAGCCTTGGGGAACATTACAGATGAACGTCACAATGTGATATAGCCTCTTACATTATTCTTGTGAAATGTCAAAATATAACATAGCCAAACATCATAATGTGACATAACCATTGATAAACGTTACGACATGACATAACTGTTAGAAATAGGACCGTAGAGCAATAATAGTTATATAGTTAAATCATTAAACAAGATGCAAAACACATTAAACAAATTATACAGAGACACAGATATAACATGGTTCACACAAACGATGGGCTACGTCTACAAAGAAATTGCTAGTCCTTTTATTACTGTCCAGGAAGATGAAGGGATACAACTTGCAGCAATACCGCTGCACTTCCTCTTCAAGTTCTAACAGTCTCTCTCACACAATCACAGATATTGTTTACAATGCTATGATACAATACAATACCATACGTAGTCATATTACAATGATTTTCTTTTATAGGGGAAATACCATGGGAAAATACTACGATTAACCCAATACCTGGGGTACAAACAACTAAATAATATATCTGGATCTAGAAGATCAGGATCCACAGCCAACAATAACCAATGATGAAAAAATTATTGTAACATGACCATTGTTGAATGTCTCAATAGGATATAACCATTGATTAGTATAGAAATTCAATGTAATACATTCAAAATGAACATTGCATATCACATCACTAATGAGGATCATTATAATACAACATAAGCATTAAGCAACATCACAATTTAACATTTAAATCAACTAATGAACATCACATGTGCATAACTGTGAAGGAATGTTGCAATCCAACACGACCTTTAATAAATGTTACAATTTAATATAACCCTTGATGAATGCCATAAGGTTACATATCCAATTATAGTTAATAGAGTTAACCATGGTCACACATGGTCAACCATAGTTAAACATCACCAACCATTGTGAGCCACTATTAACCATGGTCAAACATGGTATGCCTAGTCACCATAATGGACCATAGTCAAATATGGTTAGTAAATGTCAACAATAGTCAAACATGGTATATCATAGTCAATCATAGTAAGACCTACTCATAGTGAACTATACAAAAAATGTTCATCGAAATTTAAACATGGTCAAACAATGATCCGGATTTATGCGTGAACGAAATGAAAGAACATATATAGAATCATAATAACAGACATTTTGCAAAGATAATAGAGATACAGTAAGCTTCTATTAAATGGCGGAAATAGAACAGACTGTAATACAATTGCTAGAATGGTGGTAGCTATCTCTGAGAAGAGATGTGTCTGCTACGCTCATTCGTGCCAAGCTTCATACAAAATGAGGCCAAAGGGGCCTATTTAAAATAAGAATGAGGTGAGAACTCCAAAAGTCCCAAAACGTAACCCTAAAAGATGAACCGTCATAAAGTTTGCGGCCCCAAGGTGGTAAGTTGAACAGTCAACTTCTCGGGGTCATAACTTTTGCCTATGATCTCTGATTTGGGCGTTCAATAGCTCATTGGAAGGGTCTGTCTAAGCTTTACAACTTTTGGTCGGCCAAATGCATGCCGATGGCAACCATTTGGCCTCGAATCTCCAAAAAACGTCATTTAAGGCCTCAAAACAGCCTCGAAAGTTTAAGACTCGAAAAACTGCAGAAAAATAACTAGGAAACTGCCACAATGGACAATTGTTTTGAGCGAGTGGAATAGGTGGGTGGCCACCGATCTCCATCTGGATCAAACAAATTCAAATTTAGGTAATCCTCGTTAAACATGCTAGCCATAGAAAACCATGGTCAACTAAATTCCACCATCATCAATCATAATCAAGCATATTCAACTAGAGTCAAACATAGTGAGTTAAAGTTACCAAACTCAAAATGGTCAACCAAATTCAAACATGCTCAAGTGTGGTTTATTATTATTAACTACAATCAAGCATAGTCAACCATGATTAAACATGGTCAAGCATAGCTAAACATTCTTGACCATGGTCACCCACAATCAACCATGGTCAAACACAGTCGATCATGACCAACCATGATCAAACACTAGTCAATCAAAGTTGGTTAACCGTATGTAAACAATGACAATTTTTGGTCAACTATAATAAATGATGGACAAACATGATCAACTATAGTAAACTATAGTGAACAATGGAAAACCAAGATTTAATTAAACTATGAAACATGGTCAACCATATTTAACAATTATTAACCTTCCACTTTAAAATATAGATTTAAATTTAACAAATATTTTACAACTTTTTTTTCAAACATAAATATTAAATAAATTTTATTTAACCATTATAAATTTACTTTTTTATTAACTCTTATACACTACCCTCATAAATAATTTCTTTTGAAATAGAAAATAATATACACATACAAATTGTTGATGGAATTCAAGATTCTAGTTCAAATTCAATGTTTATTAAATCATCTCATTCCAACAAATGAAAATACTTTTCAATTTCAATGTATATGTTTAAGTGTACAAGAAATAATGAATTAATTACATCTTCATATGTTAGTTGTAAACATCAAGTTTAATTACAAGAAATAATGAATTAACTACATGGTAGTTGTAAACATCAAGTTTAATTACAAGAAATAATGAATTAACTACATGTTAGTTGTAAACAGATTAAGAACATATGCCTACTAAAGACAATCATTAGTACAGAGATTAAGAACATCTAGACTATCATTAGTTCAAAAAGCCTTGCTAATGAGTAGCATTTTGGTGCCTTTTTATCTACTTAAGTTATTCATGAATATTTCTTAATTCTACATTAAGCCTATATATCTGCTTGGTTGGTTTCACAAATTTGTGATTTCAAACTAGAGAGTTTTAATAGCTCTAAGTTAGGTCTTTGTTTTCTCTAAGTTGCATGTATAAATTGTAATTCATTTTCTAATGTAATTCAACATTTACTTTGAAATTAAAAAGGAATTATAGAGTAAACATATTTTTTATCTAGTCATAAAATTGACAAAAACAAGGTAAGAAAATTAATGGAGTCAAAAATCCAATCCATTATAAACAAAATTTCATATTTAGCAAAACTCTACCAAATTGTTTACCCAATTTTTTTAGTGCTAGATAACACATTTACATAATATTGAGAGACAAGTATAGCACTAATAATGTGTAGAAATTATTGAAAATAGTATAGATTTAGGTTAGTCACCTTATGCTAGCCAATATAATTACAAAAAATAGGCACCTCAAGAAATTGGATCCCTCTGGGTGCTTCATAGATCGGGATTTAAAATGGATCTATGCTAGTATATATTGATAATTTTTTAGTGGATCCTTGTTTTAGAAATAATAATTGATGTTATGTCATTATTTTATTGTGTATTTTACTTTTATTTTTATTTTTTTTATGAACATCACTTTGTGTATTAAGGTGTTAAAAGGATAATATTTATGTATAAATTTCACTTAAAAATGGTTTTTACCTCAAGAGATATGATTTATTTCAACACTCAATATATTAAGAGTTAAGATGATATATACTGATTTATTTTATTATATTTATCTTTTAAAAATTAAGATGATTTATACTAATTTATTTTATTATATTTATCTTTTAAAAATTAAGATGATATATACTAAGCTATTTTATTATATTGATTTCTTTTTGCATTTTTAGTTCACCTATTTTTAGATATAATTTGTTGTAACATTAGCATGCCACTATAAACCCATTTTATTACAAAGAATGTACACATGAAATTAGATCATCATCATTATTATTATTACTTTTTTTAAAACAAACAATAGATTGGGCCAAGATATGGGATTATGGGATGATAAACCTTACAATTTTTTGGGGTTCTAGAATTTATTATAGATTTAGTGTGTAATCATAATAATAATAATTTATTTGTAATGTCACCACCAAGAAAAACACTAATTTTGGTGTATGAGAGCCCTTCTTTATGGGACATGATACCCCTTTACTTAACAATGTGATTCCTAAAGGATACACAAATCTACATACCCTACCCTTATAGATTTGAACCTATGATTTTTCTAATAAAACACATGTTCTTAACTTATGTTTGTAACCTAATTTAATATATATATATGAATTTATTTTATTAATTAATGTGCTTGTAATCCTATTAAAAAAAAATCAATGATGATTCATTGAAAAAAATAGATAAATATTTTATAAATGATATATCTAATAAAATGAAATGAAAGCAAAACAGAAATATATCCATCTATTAAAACATAACAAAATATAAACAATCAATCATACTTTATTAAACTAATATATCTTACATCAATAATAAGCAATCTTTATAGAAGGCCCAAGTCTATCTGCATCTTAAGTACAGCTCCATACTAAGTGAAAGGTCAATTCAATACGCAATACTAAGAAGAACAGATCACTCCATTGTCAACAAAGCAGAAACAACATTCTGAATATTGTAACGAGGCAGAGGTATAAAATATTTGAACCCTTGATACTGTAAACAAGTATGTATATATCTGATCAGCCCTTCACTTCGCTTTTAATTTTGTCTTGGAGGAGGATTGTCTTGCGGACACAACCAGCAGCAACACAGGTAGTAAAAGCTGCATCAAATGGCCACTTCTGTCAGCATTATATCAAACTCAATGAACCAAAAAAGCAAAACCGCCATGAATAAAATTTCGAAGCTCTGAACACAGAAGAATGCCCAAGTAATATTACAGATTTACCATGTATCCAAACAACAGCAAGGCCCGCAAGGATTAGGACAAGGACCTGGACCTGGATCAGGATGGGGAGGATGAGGACCGCCACCACCACCAGGACTGCCCCCGCCTCCAGGGCCTGGAGGTGGACGATCTCCAGGAACTCGTAGAGGATCCATCTTCAATTTTTATCACAATAACAACAATAATTTATTTCTTGATACTATTCAGATCTACGTTCTGTCTGTTCTATATGCAGAATTGTAGATAGAATTACTTATAAAGAAATCTGAGAATGGCCAGTTTTACACACAGTCTCAAAAACTATCTTACAGGGAAAAGGCAATTACACGACAGCTAATTGCAGCCTTGCACGATAAGAAACATGGGGATTTGTATTCTTTTTACAAGAAAAGAATCTCCGTACCTAGACCTGCCATTCAACGGGCTTTACTTTCTTCCTATTGTTGTTTTTCATGTTTGGCCTGGTTTTTAGGTGACCATTAACCATGCTATATTAGATCTTAGCTTTTTGAGATTTAATAATCAGTTACTACGCTCTGTGACAGGTTGATTAATTTTAGCCAAATATTTTCGAAGTACTAAATCATGATCTAAGAATTTAACTGTCTTAGGAAAAACTTATATTCACTGCAATAACTTTCCAAATTGACTGTAATCTTGATGAGATAAAAAATTATATGACATTAATGTAACTAAAATCTAAATCTATTGGTTGGATGTTCTTTTCTATATCGCCACCTAATTCGGAATCGACAAATCTTGCTTTTCGGAATTAGGTCATCCTTGTGGAATTCCTTAGGGTTTCTAGGGGTGACTAAGTTGCGTAAGTGGGTTAACAATTTTAAATACTCAAGTCTAATTATCCGGAAAGTTACGTTATTTTATTAGATATTGAAGCGTGGTGCAAATTTTCTTGATATTAAAGGACTTTTTGTTAAACCAACTATTTTATATTGGTAAACAGTAAAATACGTAAGGGCTAATACACTTCACTTTAAATTTATGGGCTGAGAATTTCCAGTTTGTACATTTCCTGGGATCTCAAGTGTCACGTGAACGTACGAGCATGCCCGATAAGAACACTTAGGTATAATATAGACTCTAAGAAAGGATTAAGGCGAGAATTGTAATGTTGTTTTGATATTTGAAAATATAATCTATTTTTTAACTCATACCAATCTGCAGAACTTAGATCTTGCAGTAACAACAAGGAAGCTACACAAGTCACCCAACAACAGATAATTCATTTCAAGACTGGTAGAAAAGCTTCTTAGTGTTTTACTTATTACAAATAACAGAATAATAGACTCAACTCATTTCAGGATTGGTAGAGAAGATACTTATCTAATTAGCAACAACCATATTAATAAAATTAATATGTTTGGAATACATTCTGAAGGTATATATTTGAAACATTGATAATATATTTTTCCTAAAAAATACAGCAAAAAGACCAATAAAAACTATTATTCTTGTATCCTACTTCCAACATAAAACATAAAAAGACCTGTACCATTATTGAATGCTACGACTTCATGCTCTATTCAAGGTTTTTGACTAAATGTTCTCTCATTTTTATAAAACCTGAATCAGTTAAGGATTTGGTAGGCTTAGACTTCTAATAAAATATAGTCATTTGGAATTTTTAGTTTCCATTCAAGGCTTACAGTTCTGAAACAGGAAATCTCCCAAGTGGTTCAAATTTTGATAGAAATAGACTCTATATGTAGCCATAATGTAGGTTAAACAGTTTACCTATTACATCCAAAAATGTCTATTATATTTGTATCAGGCTGCTACATTTTTAATAATCACTACATTATTCCAAAAATTCAAATGCATTGATGGAGCCGTTCATTCTAAAATCCTAAAATTCTTGATCTTCCTGGCTATGTTTCTGACTTCCATTAAACAACATTTCATACCATATGGCAATATGGCAATCAGATTAATACTATTAAGAAGAGGTAACTCCATTTTTCTGTCACTAGGTCAACACAAACATATAAAATTTTGATTTTTTGTTTTTGTTTTTGTTTCAGTAATTTTATAAACCAAAATAAAAGTATTTTCAAAAGCTTTTAGGTCTATTTTTTCCATATAAATATCATACATCATGTAGTGTTTCAATGTTTTGAATTGAATTAGATTTAGATAAAACGATATTTGATCAACAAGAATATCAGGCCCTCAATCCTAATATACATTGATTTCCTCTAACGTGCATTTATTTGATCTCATCAGATGACTAACATAAATTTATACTAATTGCAATAATTTCTACACATAGTATTACTGCTATACTTGTCTCTGAATATTATGTAAATGTGTTATCTAGAGCTATAAAAGTTCTGAATATTATCTCAATGTGTTAGAGCAAAGGAAAGAAATTCAAGACAAGGAAATTATTTGTTTGGACGAAGAAGAGATCGAAACAAAAAAGTTTAAAAAGATCATTTTTCTTAAACCAAAAATTTCAATCTAAATTTATATTAGTTAAATAAATTATAATTTAAATAAAATTTCCCTATCACTCTTTCCACAAAAAAATTCCTACAGTGATAATCTGGTAATGTACTGAACATAAAGTAGATACGATGCCTCAACAACCCCAGGCCCACACAAATACATATGATCAATAGAAGAAAGATGAAATTTATAGTATTTTCTGAACCTACATAGGAAAAATCTGAAAAGGACAACATGAAGGTTTAGTTTCTTATAAAAATTGGGTGAAGTTTTACTAAATATGAAATTTTGTTTATGATGGATTGGAATTTTGATTCCATTAATTTTTTTTACGTTGTTTTGGTCAATTTTGTGGTTAAATAGAAAATATGTTTACTCTAAAATTCTTTTTTAATTTCAATGTGAACCTTGAATTGTATTAGAAAATGAATTACAATTTATACATGCAACTTAGAGAAAACAAAGACCTAACTTAGAGCTATTAAAACTCTCGAGCTTGAAATCACAAATTTGTGAAACCACCTAAGAAGATATATAGGCTTAATGTAGAATTAAGTAATGTTCATGTGAATAACTTAACTAGGTAAAAGGGCAGCAAAATGCTACTAATTAGCAAGGCTTTTTGAACTAATGATTGTTTTTAGTGGGTAGATTTTCTTAATCTATGTATTAATGATTTTCTTTAGTGGGTAGATGTTCTTAATCTATGTAATTAAACTTGATGTTTACAACTAACATTTGAAGATATAGTTAATTCATTATTTCTTGTAATTAAACTTGATGTTTACAACTAGCATTTGAAGATGTAGTTAATTCATTATTTCTTGTAATTAAACTTATGTTTACAACTAGCATTTGAGGATGTAGTTAATTCATTATTTCTTGTACACTTGAACATGTACATTGAAATTGAAAAGTATTTTCGTTGTTCGAATGAGATGATTTAATAAACATTGAATTTGACCTAGAATCTTGAATTCCATCAACATTTTGTATGTGTATATTATTTTCTATTTCAAAAGAAATTATTCCTCAAGGTAGTGGATAAGAGTTAATAAAAAAGTAAACTTATAATTGTTAAAGAAATTTTATTTAATATTTATGTTTGAAAAAAAGGTTGTAAAATATTTATTAAATTTATATTTATATTTTAAAGTGGAAGCTTAATAATTGTTAAATATGATTGACCATGTTTTATAATAATTAATTAAGGTTTTCCATTGATGTTTGTCCATCATTTATTATAGTTGACCAAAAATTGCCATTGTTTACATATGGTTAACCAACTTTGATTGACTAGTGTTTGATCATGGTTGGCCATGATTGACTGTGTTTGACCATGGTTGATTATGGGTGACCATGATCAACAATGTTTAGCTATGCTTCACCATGTTTAACCATGGTTGACTATGTTTGATTGTAGTAATAACAGACCACAATTGAGCATGTTTGAATTTGGTTGACCATTTTGAGTTTGGTAACTTTAACTCACTATGTTTGACTCTAGTTGAATATGCTTGATTATGATTGATGATGGTGGAATTTAGTTGACCATTATTTACTATGGCTGACATGTTTAACCATGATTACCTAAATTTGAATTTGGTTTACCATGTTTGAATTTAGATGAACATTTTTTGTATAGTTCACTATGACTAGGTTTCACTATGATTGACTATGATATACCATCTTTGACTATTGTTGACATTTGCTAACCATATTTGACTATGGTCCATTATGGTGACTAGGCATACCATGTTTGACCATGGTTTAGATTTATTGACCATGGTTGATAGTGGTTGACAATGGTTGGGGATGTTTAACTATGGTTGACCATGTGTGACCATGGTTAACTCTATTATCTATAATTGGATATGTAACCTTATGGCATTCATCAAGGGTTATATCACATCGTAACATTTAATAAAGGTCATGTTGGATTCCAACATTCCTTAACGGTTATGTTGTGATGTTCCTTAATGCTTATGTTGTATTATGATGATCCTCATTGGTGATGTGATATGCAATGTTCATCTTGATTTGATTACATTGAATTTCTACACTAATCAATGGTTATATCCTATTGCGACATTCAACAATGGTTATGTCACAATATTTTTTTTTATCATTGGTTATGTCATGCCGTAACATTTATCAATGGTTATATGTCCCATTATGATGTTTTGCTATGTCATATTTTGACATTTCACAAGAATAATGTAAGAAGGCTATATCACATTATGATGTTCATCTGTAATGTTCCCCAAGGCTATCAAATGGACTTAGGGACATATCATTATATATAAGAGGATGTTACAATGTTTAAGAACATTGGAGAAATATAATAAATACATAATTTCAATTTTCTCAAATTAATTACGACCAATTCATTCATAATCACAGATTAAGTAAAATAAAATTTACATCTGAGTGAGCAATTGAACTAAGGCTTAGGAAGATGATCCAACACTGTGTCACATCATTATACCTCTATTCTAAAACATAACACTAGTTATATGCACCCAAAAAGATAATTTCCAACAATATGTCATTAACTAGTTAATTAAGGTAATTAATGCACTAATTACAATACTTAACTAAAAAATGATTACACCTAACATAAAATAATTTGTTCAGCTAATTAAGACCAATTATTAATACTAATGGATAATTAACACCTACATCCATATAAATATCGCTAAATAACCATTTTTAATAATCAAATATAATAAACACGAAAATTGTTCAGGTCCACAGGGTACTCCCAAAAGACTGAACACCTTGAGCAACCGCTTCAAACAAATAGATCACAGATCAACACACCGATGTTTGTCACATGGTTAAAACCCTTGAGAGAAAAAACAATCCACGGCCCCAGCCAAATAGCTACTTGGAGCAATTTATTATGCAAAAGAAAGGAAGTTACATATGAGCTTCTCATAATCGATCAACTAGCCAAGGACCCTCTATGCTCTTTAAATAAAGATCATAGACTAATCGTGTGTCAAGCCACAGATCAATGGTAGGTATGATCTAAGAGAAGTTGAACTGTCGGATCACTCTATGTCTAGAACATATCGTGACCATCAGATTAGAATATTTACAAATGCATACTAATGCATACTAAAGAAACACAGTTTTACCTAATGGATATATTACACAAATTGATCTTAACTAACTCTTAAGTGTCTAAATATCCTAACATCCCCCCTTAAGAACACCTTGGGATAGGATTGAAGGATTTACAAAAGTGACACTATTAGGAGAAGGAAGGAGGCATTAGAGCCTATCCCCCCTTAAGGACACATTCCTGAACTCCTAACATAGATCGAAGTTTAGAAAACTTCGCTTCTCTAAGAGACTTGGTGAAGATGTCTACAACTTGATCATCTATAGGGCAATAGAGCATTTTAAGAACATGATCATGAACAAGATTTCTGATGAAGTGCATGTGTAGCTCAATATGTTTGCTGCATTAATGTAGAACTGGATCTTTGGCAAGCTTCATGGCACTTTGATTGTCGTACCAAAGTGTAGTAGGTTGCTGCTGCTTGAATCCAAACTCTGAAAGGATCTGTCGAAGCCATAAAGCTTCCTGACTGGCATTAGCTTCCTGACTGGCATTAACTATGGCTCAATATTCTGCTTCTGCTGAATAAAGAGCAAGAGCTTGTTGTTTCTTACAATCCTAAGTGACAGGTCCAGATCCCAGATTGAAAACATAACCTACAGTAGACTTTTGATCATCAGGATCGTCAACCCAATTTGAATCAATGAAACCAACCAACAAGGGTTTCCCCCATGTACTGTAATGAACCCCAAACTGAATTGTACCTCGAATATATCAAAGTATTCTTTTTGCTACTTTCAAGTGACTTTCATAAGGAGTTTGCATATAACGGGAAACATTACTAATGGAAAAGGAAAGGTCAGGATGGGAATTAGTCAAGTATAAAAGACTACCAACAAGCTGATGATACAAGGTGGCATCTACTTCAGGGGAAGAACAAGTGGTAGAAAGTTTGACTCCAGACTGGAAAAGAGAAGGGGTTGGTTTACAATATTCCATGTGAAAGCAAGGAAGAAGGTCACAAGCATACTTAGACTCGAAAATAAAGATTCCTTCTTTGGTTTGCAAGACTTGGAGACCAAGAAAATAATGCAAATGTCCTAAGTCTGACATTTCAAAATTTTGCTTAAGACTAGATTTCACAGGGGTTATAAGTTTAGGGTCACTACCAGTAAGGATAATATCATCAACATAAAGAACAATTATGCTGAGATAGTTTCCTTATTTCTTGGTATAGACATTGGGGTCAGAATGGCATCCAGAAAAACCAGTGTCAAGGAGAAAGCTATCCATTTTGGCATACCAAGCTCTAGGAGCTTTCTTAAGGCCATATAAGGATTTCTTAAGGAGACAAACAAGGCTAGAGTTATCTTGAACATATCTAGGAGGTTGTTCCATGTAAATTTCCTCCTGTAAATCACCATGTAAAAAGGTAGACTTGACATACATCTGATGGACTTCCTAGTTATGTAAGGCTACAAGGGAAAGAATAAGGTGGATGGAATTCATTTTTGTGATAGGAGAAAAGGTTTCATTGTAGTCAATCCCTTCAACTTGGGAAAAACCTTTGGAAACTAACCCTGCCTTAAGTCTTTCAACATTTCCATATGATGCATACTTAGTTCTGTAGACCCATTTACATCTGACAAGTTTTCTTCCTTTCAGAAGAAGAACAAGATCCCAAGTATCATTCATCATTAAGGAACGATATTCTTCATCCATAGCTGCATCCCAATCTGGATTTCCTGAAGCTTCTGCAAAAGTTTCTGGATCATGATTCTTGGAAACTTGAGCCAAAAGAGAAGAGGCTCGCTGAAACTGAGAACGTCTTCGATGTTGATCTCTAGGATCACTGGCAAGATCACCAGTTGATTCACATGTTGAATGGACCCATCAAGGAAGTATTGGTGCTGGTGAAATTGGAGGAACATGAGCAAGCGGAGGTGGATTTTCATCCTCACTGTCATCATCAGAAACTGGAGTTGGAAACCTGTCAAGGAAGTTGGAAGAAGAAGAATAAGGCACAATCATTGAATCAGGCTCGCAGGCCAAAGATGGCACACTCGCCAAGTTAGGCTCATAGGCCAGGAGATTTTCATCAAATTTAACATCTCTTCTAATGATTATATTACAAGAATGTGGCTGAAGAAGTCTATAACCTTTTACATCTTTTGAATATCCAATAAATATCCACTTTTCACTTTTAGGCTGCAATGCTTTTTGTTTTTCATCCAAAATGTGAGCCCATGCTTCACAACCAAACACACGAAAGTGACTTACATCTGGTTTATTTTACTCCATGCTTCTTCCGGTGTTATACCTTGTAAAACTTTAGTGGGTGTGTGATTAACTATGTAATTTGCATAATTTATGGCCTCAGCCCAATATTGAAGACTTAGTCCCTTAGATTGGATCATACAATTAGCCATTTCTTTTAAAGTGTGGTTCTTCCATTCAGCTACACCATTTTGTTGTGGTGTATATGGAACAGTGTGTTGTTGTTAGATTCCTTATTCAATTCAGAAAGTAGTGAACTTGTTGTTAATATATTCTCCTCCATTGTCAAATCTTAACTTAATAATTTGATGACTAGATTGTTTTCCAAAAAGGGCCTTATAGGCCAATAACATGTTGAATACTTCGCTCTTAAGTTTTAGGAAGTAAACCCAAGTGCGTTTGGAGTAGTCATCAATGAAAGTTAAGAAATATTTGAAACCAAAAAAGGATGTAGATGGAAGGGGGCCACACAAGTCACTATGCACAAGCTCCAAGGGAACTGAGGCGTTCCAAGAGACATGTTTGTCAAAACTGTCCCAATGATGTGTTCTGAGTACACAACCAGAACAAACACCATCCTTGTAAGATACCATCAGAAGACTAGTCACCATATTTTCTTTACATAGTTGTTGCAATGAGCTATAATTTAAGTGACCAAATTGGTCATGCCAAAGTTTGCTCAAGTTATCACTATGAGCAACAAAAACTAACGGAAAAGGTGATGACCCAAAGTTATTAAATTTGTACAACCTAGTAATATCATCAATAGTTCCAATAGCAAGGACATTTTGAGGATTTTTAAAATCCTTGATTACAACTGGGTGAGGTGTAAACGTCACAGTTTTACCTTCACCCGAATGAGTAATTTGATAGACTGATAACAAATTGCAGGAAATTTTTCGAACACGTAGTACATCACTGACATGACCATTTTCTACTGGAACTGTTCCAGATCCTACAACACTTAGAGATCTATCATCACCAACAAATATTTTCTTGGTGTTACATCCATGCATAGTAGAAAAGATGGCTTGATTCTTAGCCATATGATAAGATGCTCCAGAATCAATGAGCCATTCAATTGAAATAGAAGAAGAAGATGCAGTATAATAGTAGCCAAAAGCACAAAGTTCATGTCCATGAGAGGTAGATTCTGAAGACAAATCTAGGCTGATGTGATGCTTCTTCATTGTTGCTTCCAAGGCTTCCATCTTCTTGAAACACTTAGATTCATCATGATTATCTTTCCCACAAAAATTGCAATGATGCTCAGTCTTCTTTCCTTTTCGCTTGTATCCTTTGTCATTTTTTAAAGAAGGAGCTGACTGAGAGGGTTTGGGACCCTTATTGTTTGGCTTATTATTGAAAAAATTTTGTTTTTTGGAAGGCTTGGACTTTTCTTTCTGTTGGGACAATAAGGCTTTCCTAGATGTATCTGCATTGTTAATTATTCCAAGATGAATGAGCTTATCTTGCTCTCTAATTAAGGAATCACAAAAGGATTCAAGACTAGGATCTTGATAGCTATCTATAGTCAAGGATTGTTTCATGGAGTAGAATGTAGATACAAAAACAGAATATGCATGTCCAAGTTTGGAAAGAATATGATAAATACATTGTTTGTCTTCTTTCTTAATCTTGCATTCTATAGATAAGAGTCAAAGAGTTTTATACTTAGATAAATAGTCTTGAATGCATGAAAAATCATTTGGATTCAAGGAAATCAATTCATTCTCAAGTTGATGACCCCAAATTTCATTGTGTTTACCAAACATAGATTCCAACTTTTCCCAAGTTGATCAGGTTCATCAATTCCAGATATGTGGAATCGCAAATCAGTAGAGATTGACATCCCAATCAATCCACGAGCTTCATCACATCTATTTTCCCATTTAATTTTCTTATCATCATCAGTGGGTTCTATTTCTTTCCTTGAGGTTATCCTAAAAAGTCCCCTACTTCGCAGAACATCCTCCATATGAGATTTCCATGAGAAATAGTTAGAAATTGTAAGTATAATATCAGAAGGGGCGGCCATACTGTAAATTAATGGCTGAAAGAACAGAAAATAACTATCTAGATGCAAAGAGCTCAAAAAAATATGCGGTTTAAAAAAAAAACTGCACTGAAAACTGATTCTGGATGATGAAGTTATGCTTGATCAAAGAAATGTTGAAGATGTCCCCAATAGTGGCATGGTAGATATTAACTTGACCAACTAAAAAAAAGAACCCCCCTCTTCCCAAGAATAACTTTTGACAATCACTTTACAATAAATTTACTTTTAAGTGAATCACTTTTGTAGAATAAGTGATGTTCACTTTTACAATAATGTTACTTTTAAATAGTGCGGCAATAAATTAAAAGACTTAAGTGACTCACTTTTTATTTTATTTTATTTATGTGAGATGCACTTTTACAATAAATTAACTTGAAAATAGAAATTGCATGCACCAAAAAGTAGCTTAATAAGACTTGAACTCAAGACCTATTAAGGAATAAAGCAACTTTGGACCAAGTGAGGTAAGTTTAAAAGGTACGTAAAAGAATAGAAAGAGGAATGGAGATTTTTTTTTTTTACTCTTCTCTCTTGTTCTCCATGCTTGCTTTATTTTCCTGCAAATCACAAAAAAAAAAACAAAAACAAAAACAAAAAAACTTTTTCCACACAATGGGGTTAGATCTTGGTTAGCTTACCCGAAAAGTCTACGTTTTCAAGTTTTCTCGTTTTTTTTTATTTGCCATGATCACACAAGGTGCACGACAAAGAGCATACGTAGCCAAGAAGACAAGAAAAAAAACTTTCCCTTACTATTTCTGATTCGCCACGATCGCGCAAGGTGCACGGCAAAGAGCATACGCAGCTAGGGAAGGCAACAGTCTGAGACAAAAACAGTAAAGATCTAATAATAAAACTAATAAAATATGAGAGATTAAAAAAAAACAAGTCCGTCACTGTAACATTATACCTTCAGATTTGTCAAAATCGGTGTTTCTGGAACAAACAGAAACACTTTTTGATGAAACAAAAACTATTTCCTGATGGAAATGACACTCTGGATGCAATGGAACATCTTCAATAGGCAACAAATGCACAAAAAATACATAACCAGAAACCCTTTCAAAGTTTTGGCAACACCGGTTCCAGATCTTGATCAAAACCGAAAGCGACTCTTGATAAATGCTCTAATACCATGTTTGGGTACAACGGGTACTCCCAAAAGACCGAATACTTTGAGCAACCACTTCACACAAATAGATCACAGATCAACACACTGATGTTTTTCACGTGGTTCAAACCCTCGAGAGGGAAACAGTCCATGGCCCCAGCCAAATAGCTACTTGGAGCAATTTATTATGCAAAAGAAAGAAAGTTACATATGAGCTTCTCATAATCGATCAACTAGCCAAGGACCCTCTATGCTCTTTAAAAAGAGATCATAGACCAATTGGGTGTTAAGCCACGGATCAATGGTAGGTATGATTTAAGAGAAGTTGAACTGTCAGATCACTCTATGTCTAGAACATATCGTGACTGCCATATTAGAATATTTACAAATGCATACTAATGCATACTAAAGAAACACACTTTTACCTAACATATATATTACACAATTTGATATTAACTAACTCCTAAGTGTCTAAATATCCTAACAAAAACAAGATACCAAGACCACTCAACTAGTTTCGCTATCTAAACAACTTGTCTTGGGAATTTTCAATGCACAACCATACCAACTATCCAAAAAGTGAATCTACAACCATTATGTGCATAAATAAGCATGCATGTACAAAAAAATAAAAATACTTTTGAAGATATGATCTCAGTACAAAAATGAAGAATCTTTCAAGTTCAATTAGTATAACTAATTAATAAACACTTCTAGGAATTCAATCAAACCAATCATACTGAGTTTCGAGGAACATATAGGTGAAGGTAAAGATCCAAAAAATAGATTTCTACAACACAAATAAAGTACAAAAAATAAAGCATATGGTTGTACATTCATCTTTGACCAAAAATGGAGATTCAAATCCAAAAATTAGTTACCAATTTCACCCACTAGTACAAAATGGGTGATAAGTGACTAAAAACATGACCAAAAATGGGTGATAAATGACTAAATTTGGTCACATGACCACTTGTAATAAATTAACAGCCATGTATTACCCAACCAAATTGATCATTTATCACTTAGTCATAAATTACTTGAATTGCTTCATGAGTTGGTCATATATTTAGTCATTTATTTGGCCATTAATTGTCACTATTTAGTAATTTATTTGGTCATCAATCGTTTCTCTTTTATCATTAATTATCGTTGTCTATTAGTACATTTAATCATTGCTTGTTGTTAACTAATCATTTATTGAGTTATTGATTGTTGTTAACCAGTCATTTATTTATTCATTAATTATTGTTAATTGGTCATTTATTTATGCATTGATTGCTTCTAACTGGTCATTTATTTATGTAGATAGGCTCGAAGATCATGGAGGCTATTTGTCGAGAGAGAAAGTGTAGTTGCATAATGTTTGATTTTATCCATATTCTAAGCACCTCATATAGTTTTGTTGGTGGTTTTGAAGTGGTTGTTTGTCAATTTTGCAAATGATTTAAGTGTGACCGTATGCTCTTGTTTCAAAGGACGTTTGTGAAGGGGTTAGTAAGGGTATGCTTTTGGGTCAGTTATGCACTTGTTTTTATAGATGGTTTTGATAGTCCATACAGACTAACTGCAGGAGGATCCATTTTGATATAAATCATTTTTATGCATCATGATAATGGATTGGACACTCAATTTGGAGTATTTCCAGAGACGTAGCGAGGGAGGTCCTAGTGAACTTCGCTATCACCTTGTCTTCATTATGTTCTTAACAGTCTTGTATGATCATGTGGTTGGTTTATGATGCACTGTATGAGTTTTTTGTTCACATGCACTAAGGTAAGAAAAGAAGTCCTTATCTAGACTTTGATGTGAGAAAATTCTCACCAAGTCTAGATCAGTTTGTTGGCTAGGCCCTAGTTTGTAGAATACATAGGTGTAATATCCTGAATTTCGACCTACCACTTATGGGCATAATCCCCATTGCTTATGATGTTACTTCAATGTTTTAATTGGTATATTGGGTCTAAGACCCCACTACACATGAACATGATGATTTGTTTGATATATTGGGCGTAAGCCAATTACATACGTTTATATATGATTTCATGTGTTGGGCGTGGACCCTGAAGCACATAATTGATGAGATGTTTTGTGTTGAGCAAGGAGCTCTAGAGCACATGGGTATTTGATGTTTTGTGTTGAGACAGAAGCCTTGGAGCACATGAGTATTTATATTTGTGTTGAGCGAGAAGCTCTGGAACACATGATTTATGAAAACATTTGTGCTGACTATAAAGCTCCGAAGAACATGAAAAAGATAAGTTGGAAGTATTGGGCATAAGCCCCGAAGAATTCCAAATTGATGTTGAGAATAAGCTTTGGAACATTGGATCCTTGGCCATGGTATCCCTAGGTGTATCCTACAATTACATCCTAGCATTAGTGTTGAACAAGTAGCTCTAGAATTGCACTAATTTTGTAACTCCATGTTTTTAGCATTGAGTATGGGCTCTATATAAGCGCTAGGAGTTAATAAGAAGAATTAATATGTCTAGTGAAAATGACTCGGATAAAACATTGATCTCATCTTACTTATTTTTAAGTGATTAAATTAAATTTCGAGTTTATGTATCTCATCAAGTACTAAAGAAGAACCATGTTATACTAGGGAATCCAACATGCAAGGGGGTTTAGAGTTGCCTAACCTAGTTGAACTAAACCCTACTTGAAGGGATTATTAAAGAAATTGACTAAGCTAAAATAAAAGTGTCATATGTTTAGGGATTATGCTATATGATACCTAAAGATAAAATGTTAACAAATGATATATATAAGTATATAATTTATACATGATATGTATAAAGAGTAAGCATAGTATAATACTAATAACTATAAGTAATAAAGAAAGGATCCATATGTTATTATTGTTATTTCTATTGATAATTAAATATTAAAATACCTACAAGATTCAAAATAGGAACTAGTCAAAAGTTCCTAAGCTAAATATTAAAATTACCCAAATTAAATAAAAAGGGTTATTTCAAGAAATCAAATGATTCTTGATTTAACTTCCCCTTAGACTTAAAATTCTACATATAAAGACCCAAGCCGAAGAGAGGCTTGGGGATATTTTGATCGTTCTATAATTCCACCTAATTATTCTCAACAGAGTTCTGGGAGAACATTTTTCCTAAGAGGAAAAAGAAGAACATATACAAAACCTGATATCCCAGATAGGGAAGCCTTACCTTGGGAGCTCTAAGCTACATGCATGTTGGAACCAGCTCAGGGGGATCCAGATTGAAACCAGGAATGGTTTCAGGTCATGTTTGGGAGGAACGTGGTAGTTCCCAAGTTATTCGGTTATCTAAACAGAGGTCAGATATGTTTGTGAATTTGTTAATGCTGGGTATTTGAGTGTGTAGAATTTTCATCCATTGAAACAACTTCATATTGGAGGTATGAGGTTCTTGATTTTTCCATTGTAAACTACAGAGGTTTCCTTATAGAGGAGGAGCTTGAATATTGAATGGATATTTAGGATTTGTTTGTTATAAGCTAGGTTATATTTCTGCTCTAGATCTTTCTTCACTTACAGGTTAAACTCGTTGTTTACTAGAAGATGTATTTATTTTATCAAAGGTTAGGTTATCTTTTTCTATTCAACTAGACAATTTTAATATATTTTATTCATGATGGATTAAGCACCTTTAGTGTTATCTATAGGAGGGTTTGGTTTTTGTTCATTTCTACATTTTATTTCATGTCTATTAATTCAAGTTCAAAACCTAGAACTACTTAAAAACAAAACCTATATCTTATCTCTGCTGGAAGATTTCATTTTTCAGTAGGCTTTTTTTATTTATAATAAACCAAGCTACTACCTACATCTTTGATATAAAATAAAATGCATAAAATTATAACGTACAATTATAATTGATTAAACTTAGAACAAAACATTTATTTATAAATAATAAATAAAATAGAGTCAACCTATCTATAAAACCTATTAAACAAACTATAAACAACTCATTTCCATTTTATAAACAATAAACATCGAATGCTAAGCCAATGATACCTCTAAGGTCTATAGGCATAGTATGATCCTAAATCATAAACCATATCATATACCATTAACATAAGAAATCAACCATAACCTATACAAATCGCATTAACACATATCATATCCATTAAGAGGTTACATGATCGTTTCCTATTGGCATTCATGCCAAAACAAAATACACACACACATCACTTACAATTCATGCATCCCAGGATTGAATCTTGCGATCTCACGGCTTAAAAAATCGGGATACAATAAAAACACGATAGTCATCGAATCCTGTAGGATTCAGGATTCGCTTGCAATGTTTCCAATGCTGTAATAGCTTACAATTATTTCCACATAATCTACATTAAACAACAGCAAAATGTAGGAAGGGTTAATCCTAAAATGAAATCGTTTCCTTGTCAACATTTCCATACAGTAAATACCAACAAAATATACACGTTGTAATAATATTCAATATTTTCCACATAGTAATATAAACCCAATTGATACGTTGTAATCATTTCGAGGCTCACAGTCGAGAAGCAAAGGAAAGCCATTAACATACAACCATAAGCAATTTACTGCTATCTACACTATCAAAACTACAAAATCCACATCACAATGTTAAAAACCATAGCTCGCGACCATCCCCAAAATGAGTGCACAGATCGGTAAGCAACACCATGAATCACCATAAATCAACATTTCACCATTATTTTTACACAGTCGCGAATTGGAAAGAGGGCACGAATCTAAAGCTAAACCAACTCTGTTAAAAAACCCAAAATGAGAATTTAAAATATAGACAACAAATTACACATAGTCATAAATTTTCGAGGTTAGGAACCATATCCATGACTGATACCCAATTGTGAATGCATACATTTATAACCACTATAATTTATATTAAAAAATATATAGAGTCGTGATTCCAAACCAAGGCACCATTGCAAGAAATGGTATTGCCACATTTTCGAAACCCATCATCAAAACCAAAATGGAGGAGCTTATATTAACATTCTAGCCATACATTCAATCTATCAACCCAAAATTACATTTCAGAGCTAAGTAGTGACAGTCATGGCCCGAAGGTGCTAAAATCATTTCTCATAAACCCCAGATACGATCATACGCATCTCTGGATTCCTTTCAAAATACAAGAAGACCTGTACATAGTCGAAACCCCTAACCGAAACAAGTATTCATTCATCATTACAAACACCGAGCTCAAAGCTCTGTCAAAACAACTCTACGCAAAGGTAACAAGCTCAGAGCTTGTTGGTACAGGGATCACCCATGAAGGGTATGTGTCAACCACCTAAGAATCCCATGACCCATGCAATGGAAGCCTTTCCACTTGCAAACAAGGGACAAAGAATCATGAGAAGTATACAAATCCTCCAAACTGAAACAACAAGTAATAAACATTGTAAACCTAGGTGAAGAGTATGCCTCTCCCAAAGGCGCAAATGCAAGACAGACCTCATGCAGTGATACAAACAAGACAGCCAAACAGAGCTCAACCATCGCAGTGTCAAATGACTTGCTCATCCATGATAGACCACACTTAGGGATTGATCTCCCTACATCACAAGGAGCATTTACTCTGCCAGCCTATCCACCACCAATGTCAAATTTCATCCCCATGCTTATAATTTCTTAAATCCAAATGTGCGTTGGTAATAGATATGCCTTGTGCATTGAAACACCCATCTTATGCATCGCAGACTTCGAATAAATCGAAGGTTCATGGTATATACAATATTCCATGAATGGCTTAAAACATACGTTTAACATTTGGTATATAAACTTTAAACAACATATGGCTAAGTCTTGTAACTTATGCCTTTAAACCTTTGAACATAAAAGCATTCCAAGCATATGTTTTAAATACTAAAGTATAGGAATAATGTATGAAGTCTTAAAAACCACAATAATAATGGTAACCAGTTAGATGTAGGTATAAATAAACCCATCCACGCGTAAACAGTAACACTAACAATGGTAATAAGAATCACTAAGATGGGACTATGGTCCTTTTGTTGTCCAAAGCAGTGAAGTAGTTTAGCATAGGTAGCATGTCATTATTTAACTATCATAGAAAGTTTCCATCACCTAATGAGCCTACACAAAATGAAGCAGAGATGCATTAGTTAAACATGAACTAATTAAACCCTGTAACGTCAGGTAAAACCAATTACCTATCCAAGTGACCCTATAAGGGATACAAGTCCCGCCACTCCACCCCTTGACAATTACAAGTTAAGTCGGGAATTTTTATAAACACGTAAGTAAACTTATAACCAGTAGGTAAGATATAAAATGAACACATATACATGCAAATGCATGATAAGAAATAACCCATGAACAATGTATGCATCTAAACCAGACCAAGTAACTTAAATACATTATATAGAATCACATTATCAACCACATCAAGAAAGCATCTTTAAAGAGTAAGAGAAGCTTGCGACATTTCGGTTTCACAAATAAAGTTTTACACATTCCGCATAAGTTAAGTCAATGTCTAGTTCAGGTAGTATCTAACTAGCCTAATCATTTTTATTTTTATTTTCAAAATTTGGGGACATTATAAGCAGTATCAGAGCCTAGTTTCAACACTAAGAGACCTAATTGGAGTACCAGACATTCCTTGTAGAGAATTAAAGTATGTTTTTAATTTTGTTAACTGACAAATTTTTTTCCTGTTATTAAAAATTTTCAATTGCATGAATAAAATAAACATTTCAAATCATGAACACGGAAGAGGACAAGAAATGGAAAGGAAAGTTGAATACCCCCACCCAGGAAGCAGAACTGGTGGTGGAACTAAATTATGATATACTAAAAACCATACAAAGTCTTGAATAAGACTTATAGAGTTTCAAGGATGATAATATAAATGAAAGAAAGGGACAGCAAGCAATTAATGAATCGTTGCTGTAGAGCATAACGGGAGGAAGCCCGCAGGCAAAACCCACTCATTCAACCAGCGGGTTCAAGAAAGAATTCTATCATAAACGGGCCAGCAGCCCAAGAGAAGAAGGAAAAGAAGAACATGCCCCTGAACCTCCAGAAAGATATTGTCAAAGTCTTTCTAGTGATTATTATCTTTCTCCTTGTAGAAAGAAACAAAGAAATGATGACAATCTCGAGGGAGAGTTTAGAAAGATAAAATCCCCAACCTATGAAGGAGAGATGAACATAGGGGAAAAATATGAAGAATGGCTTCTAGTTATGAGAAAATATTTACGAGTACATAACTACTCTAGTGAGATGAAGGCTCGTCTAGCCATATATAATTTAAATGGGAAAGTAGCTAGATTGTGGAGAAACCTAAAGTATACCAAGAAAAATGAGGTAAGAGAAATCCGATGGAGTAATTTTAGTAAAAATGTTCATGAGAAATACATGTTGGAAAGGTTCTTTGACAAAAAGGTGAAATAATTTCACAAATTAAAGATAGCTTCCATGACTATGGATGCTTTTATTAACAGATTTTTGTATCGATTACATTATGTGCCTTACATAAAGGACGAAAAATTGAAAATACAACAATTTTTAGGATGTCTTCCTCCCAATTTTTCGGAGAATATTGAATTTGACATGCCTAAAACATTGGACACCACCCTACACAAAGCTAGGCTTTGCTATGAGCATGGATAGCTGAGGCAAGAGAACATCAACAGAAGGAGAGATAGGTCTAGGACCTTCTCGGACAACCGCAAACCGGGTTTCAACCCGCCACCTTATAGAAAATAGAAAAACAACTTTCCATCCAATAAGAACTTTAACAGAACCGGTACAAAGCCATATGTACCAACACTGAGTGCTAACAAACCAGCAAAAAATGGGGGAGCTAGTGTTTCCTAGCTGCAAATCAAATGCTAGAAATTCCAAGGGATGCATTATGCATGAGACTGTAAGAATAATACCAATGGATTCTTGCACAACTTATAAGAAGAACCAATGGTCGAGGACATAGTTGGAACATCGCAGATTTATGCATCCTTGAATGGCCAACGAACAGACCATCAGGTTACCATGATTGAGATAGAAGGTAAGGTTTCCAACACTTCTATTTCAATATTGATTGACCTCGTTGCTTTCCAGAGCTATGTATCCCCTAAAACTATTGATGTATGTAAACTAGATAAAGTTAAACATGAGAAACCCTGGCTGGTACATTTAGCCACGGGTACGAAACGAAAGATTTCTGAAATAGTTAAAGACTGTGAGGTAAACCTAAATGGTTTTCCTACTGGAATAAACATGAACATCCTACCCTTAGGATCGTGTGATATACTTATCAGCACATACTAGTTGTAACAACACCATGTCATGCTCTATTTCTTACGCAAGTCAATTTTGTGTACAGATAGCCACATGAATTTGATAAAGATTCAATGCATACCTAAGAGAGTTTCTGCAAGGTGGATATCTTGTTTAAAAGCAAAGAAGTGCATTAGGAAAGGTTGCAAAATGTTTGCAGTGAACATCCAAGACTCGGAAGATGAAAGAGAACAACACATTGATGAATTTCCAGTTCTCGTAGACTTCAAGGACATATTTCCTAAGGAAATCCCAGGATTACTGCTGAAACAAGACTTAGGGGTTTCCATAGAACTGATACCATGATAGGTTTTGGATTCAAAATACCCTTACTGCATGATCAAACTAGAGTTGGTGGAACTCAAACTGCAGTTGCAGATGTTGATTGAGAAGGCATGTATTTGACTGAGTGTGTCCCATTGGGGAGCACCGATACTTTTGCTAAAGAAGAAGGATGGTATGATGTGGATGTGCATCGATTACCGTGAGCTTAGCAAAATTACCATCAAGAACCAATACCCGATTCCTAGGATTGATGAGTTGTTCAATCAACTAGGAGGAGCAAAGATCTTTTCGAAGATCGACTTGCGATCCGGGTACCATCAGGTAGAGATTCACGACGAGGATATTCACAAACATTAGAGGAAATTTCAACTGAAAATGGGCCTTTTAACCATAATTCAAATTCCATGTCATCATGTGCTAGCCAATGAAATTGCTTTAAATTTGAAATACCGTATAGGTCTTAAACAAATTTTTAATATAAATTTGGAGATAGGTATCATAAAAAAACTACTTTTTTGTTTGTATTTTCGACATCTCCCTATGTTTTTACTCAAATTTCAATCAAGAGAGATTCCTGTATGCAAAATTAAATTCCACATCCAATGAGTACCCACTCGGCATACTTTTGACGGACCCTACTACCCCAAAAACAAGAAATACCTGAAAAACGTGATGATAACATTATCATCATGTTTTTCAGGTATTTCTTGTTTTTGGGGTATCAAGGTCCTTCAAAAGTATGTTGAATGTGTACTCGTTGGATGCATAATTTAATTTCGCATCCAACAAGCTCTCCTGTTCGAAAATTGAGTAAACTCACAGGGCGATATGTCAAAAATATGAACAAAAAAGTAGTTTTTTTTTCTTTTCTTCCTCCAAAATTAATAAATATTATTTTATTATTTAACTCTTATTTATTATTTTTCTTAGGAGGCCCATTTTGATTTGAAATTTCCTCTAATGACCACCTTTCGTACGAGGTACGACCACTATGAATTTGTAGTGATGCCATTTGGGTTGGCCAACGCACTCACAAACGTTATGTGTATGATGAACAATATATTCAGTAGATACCGGGATAAATTTGTTTTGGTATTTATAGAGGATATCCTAGTTTAGTCTAAGATTAAAGAGGAACAAGAGGAACATATCTGCATAGTGCTACAGGTGTTACGGGAACACCAGCTCTATGCCAAGTTTAGTAAATGTGATTTTTACAAACCATAGATACAGTACTTGGGTCACATCATCTCCGAGAAGGGGATATTTATGGACCTAGAAAATATTAAATCCATAGAATATTGGCCTAACCCTACTAGTTTCACCAACATTAGATCCTTTTTGGGATTAGTCAGTTATTATCATCATTTCATTGAGAACTTCTCAAGGATAGCTTGTCCCATGACCGCTTTGCAAAAGAAGGAAAACAAGTTCTTATGGATGACAAAGTGCGAGGAAAGTTTTCAAAATATTAAACCAATTTTGACAATTGCACCAATACTATGAATTGTAGATCACGATGGGGATTTAATTGTTTGCATGGATGCAAGCAAGGAATGGCTCGGATGAGTCCTCTTGTAGAATGATTACGCGATATGTTATGAATCACAGAACTTAAAAAGTCACGAGCAGAACTACCCCACCCATGATCTTGATTTAGTGGCCATCATCCATGCCTTGAATATGTGGAGACACAACCTCATGGGAAAGAAATTCCTTCTGAAAATAAACAATATGATTCTAAAGTATTTATTTGAGCAACCGAATATGAATCCCAGGAAAGCCAGATGGTTGGATTTGCTCAAGGAGTACCATTTTGAGATAAATCATATAAAGGGAAAAGAGAACAAACTTGTTGATGCTTTGAGCTGAAAAGCTCATATGATATATGAGGTGACTTTTATCCAAACCGATACAGATTTACATGAGAATATTAGAACGGCCAACAAGGTTGACCCTTTCTATGTTTAAATTCTGAAGAAGGTTGAAGAGGATAGGTTGTTTCATCAACAAAAAGAGAAAAAGGTAGATGAAAGAAGACTGCTATGGTGCAAGGAGATATTGTATGTTCCAGACAGAGGGGACATTCAATCTAGTATCCTCATAAAATTTCATCGGACACCCTACTCGAGGAATCCGGGATATGAAAAGATGATATCCATAGTTAAGAAACACTTTTTTTAACCTAAGTTAAAGGCTGACATAGTGTTGTTTATCACAAAATGTCAATAATTTCATCTTTTCAAAGCTGAGCACCATCATCGCTTGGGGTTGCTGCAACCTTTACCCATTCCAGAATGGAAGTGGGAGGTCATTAGTATGGATTTTATCACAGGTCTACCCAAGAGTAAGAAGCAAAATGATTCTATCTTTGTAGTAGTTGATAAATTGTCAAAAGCAGCACACTTCATTCCAGTGAACTAGAACTACAAGGAAGTACACATTGCCAACATATTCCTAAAGGAGATATTTAGATTGCACGAGATAACCAAGGAAATCATCTTGGATCGAGATACTAAGTTTATCGGAAACTTTTGGAGATCCTTATTCTCTAGTTTAGAGATGTAATTGAACTTTAGTACTGCTTACCATCCGTAGATAGAGGGCATACAGAATAGGTATACTAGATTGGAGAGGACATGCTTAGGATGTATGTCATGAACAACCCCACCAAGTGGGAAGACTACTTGCATCTTGTAGAGTTTGCATATAACAATGGATTCCATACTTCTTCCAAGCCTGAGTCCCTTTGAGGTACTCTATGGATGGAAGTGTAGAACACTAGTTACTTGAGATAACCCGATGGATCAACTCATGTTAGGTCCTGACTTACAAAAGGACTTAGACCAATTGGCTTCCAAGGTCCAGTTGAACCTTAAAGAATCAAAAGACTACCAAAAAAGTTACATGGATAAGAAAAGAAAAGATAAATATTATCAGATAGGTGATCATGTTTACTTAAAAGTAAAATCAAAACAAATTTGGTTGAGCTTGGGGGAGTGTGCTAAATTAGCACCTAGATTTTGTGGACCCTTTGAGATACTAGCCAAGAGAGGGATAGTGGCATATGAACTAGCGTTACCCACTCACATAAGAGTCCATAATGTTTTCCATCCATATTTATTAAAGAAATTTGTTTATAATACTAAACATGTGATTGATTTGTCCTTATTACAGGTAGAACCTTAAGGAGAGTTTGCACTTGAACCCCTTCATATACTAGATAAGAGAGAGGTGCAACAAAGGAAGCGCACCATAGTCTAGTTGAAACTGCAATGGAAGCACTTCGAGGCCGATGAGGCTACTTGAGAGAATCAAGCCACCATGAGAAAGGATTACCCACCTTGTTTCATGACTTCATTTCAAGTCCCTAGAACACTAGGGACAGTGTTTTTCTAAGTGGGGAGGGATGTAATATCTCGAATTTTGACCTAACACTTATGGGCATAAGCCCCATTTCTTATTATGTTACTTTGATGTTTTAATTGGTATATTGGATCTAAGAACCCACTACACATGAACATGATGATTTGTTTGATATATTGGGTGTAAGCCAATTACATATGTTTATATATGATTTCATGTGTTGGGTGTAGACCCTAAAGTAAATAATTGATGAGATTTTTTTTGTTGAGAAAGGAGCTATGGAGAACATGGGTATTTGATGTTTTCTGTTGAGCGAGAAGCACCAAAGAACATGAGTATTTATTTTTGTGTTGAGCTTGAAGCTCTGAAGCACATGAAAAGATAAATTGGAAGTGTTGGGCATAAGCCCTGAATCCTTCCAAATTGATGTTGAGCGTAAGCTCTGGAACATCGAATCCTTGGCCATTGTATCCCTACGTGTATCCTACAAGTACACCCTATCATTAGTGTTGAGTGAGGAGCTCTGGAATTGCACTAAGTTTGTAACTCCATGTTTTTAGTTTTGAGTATGGGCTATGGATAAGCGCTAGGATTCATTTAGAAGAATTAATATGTCGAGTGAAAATGACTCGAATAAAACATTTATCTAATCTTACTTATTTTTAAGTGATTAAATGAAATTTCAAATTTATGTATCTCATCAAGTACTGAAGAACTACCATGTTATACGAAGAAATCCAACATGCAATGAGGTTTAGAGTTTCCTAACCTAGTTGAACTAACCCCTACCCGAAGGTCTTATTAAATAAAGTGACTAAGCTAAAAGAAAAGTTTCATATGTTTAGGGATCAAGCCGATATGATACCCAAGGATAAAATGTTAACAAATGATATATATAAGTATATAATTTATACATGATATGTATAAAGAGTAAGCATAGTAATAATACTAATAACTATAAGTAATAAAGAAAGGATTCATATATTGTTATTACTAATTATAATTAAATATTAAAATACCTACAAGTGTCAAAATATGAACTAGTCAAAAGTTCCTAAGTTAAATATTAAAATTACCCAAATTAAATAAAAAGGGTTATTTCAAGAAATCAAATGATTCTTGATTTAATTGCCCCTTTGACTGAAAAGTCTGCCTATAAAGAACCAAGCCAAAGAGAGGCTTGGGGATCTTTTGATCATTCCATAATTCCACCTAATTATTCTCAAGAGATTTCTTGGAGAACATTTTTCCTAAGAGGAAAAAGGAGAACTGATACAAAACCTGATATCCCAAATAGGGAAGCCTTACCTTAGGAGCTCTAAACTACTTGCATGTTGGAACCAGCTCGGGGGGATCCGGATTGAAACCAAGAATGGTTTTGGGTCCTGGTTGGGAGGAAAGTGGCAGTTCCCAAGTTATTCGGTTTTGTAAATAGAGGTCAGTTCTGTCTATGAATTTGTTAATGCTGGGTATTTGAGTGTGCAGGATTTTTAGCCATTGAAATAGCTTCATCTTGCAGGTATGAGTTCCTTTATTTTTCCATTTTAAACTACAGAGGTTTCCCTATAAAAGAGGAGCTTGAATCTTGAATGGATATTTAGTATTTTTCTGCTATGAGCTAGGTTATATTTCTTCTCTACTTCTTTCTTATCTTACAAGTTAAACTCATTGTTTACTAGTAGATGTATTTCTTTCATCAAAGGTTAGGTTATCTTTTCCTATTCAACCAAGAAATCTTAATACATTTTATTCATGGTGGATTAAGCACCTTTAGTGTTATCTATAGAATGGTTTGGTTTTTGTTCATTTCTGCAATTTGTTTCCTATCTGTTGTTTCAAGTTCAAAACCTAGAATTACTTAAAAACAAAACCTATATCTTATCTTTGCTGGCAGATTTCATTTTTCCAACAGGCTTGTATTATTTATAATAAACCAAGCAACTACCTACAACTTTGATATAAAATAAAATGCATGAAATTATAACGTGAATTTCTAAATCATAACCGGAGTTCTAAAACACAACCAAGTGTTACATTTAGTATTAAATAATGGTTAACTGACTGTGGTAGGTGAGAAATTCGCCCCACATGTGTGCAATTAATTATACCATTATTTAACTGAATGTAGAGGGCTAGAACTGAATGTAACTGACTCCTAACTTGGCTTGACTAGTCATTAACTGAAGTGAACTGGCCTTGGTTGGTTTCGGCACTCCCAGTTGCTTCCTAAATTGTAGGGATTGATCTAGGAGACTCCTAAACTTATGCAATCAAGTGCAATAAGTGGGAGTGAGCCTCAATTAGTGTTCCCCACACTTTGGTAACTGAAACATGTGCCCCAATTATGTCAAGTTTAACCAATGGTGCTAATGACTATAAATAGACTGGATGGACTCCTGATTTAGACATATGACCAAATTTGGACAAGGGAGGATTAATAATCCTAACACCACCAACATCGAATTTCATCCCCATGCCTATAGTTTCATAAACCCAAACGTGCGTTGGTAATCGATATGCCTTTTGTATTGAAACCCCCATCTTATGCATCATGGACTTAGGATAAATACAAGGTTCATGGCATATGCAATATTCCATGAATGGCTTAAAACATATGTTTAACATTTGGTATATAAACTTTAAACAACATGTGGCTAAGTCTTGTAACTTAGGCCTTTGAACCTTTGAACATAAAAATATTCCAAGTATATGTTTTAAATACTAAAGTATAGGAATAATGTATGAATTCTTAAAAACCACAATAATAATGGTAACTAGTTAGACGTAGGTATAAATAAACCCATCCATGCGTAAACAGTAATGCTAACAATAGCAATAAGAATCGCTAAGATAGGACTATGGTCCTTTTGTCTTCCAAAGCAATGAAGTAGTTTAGCATAGGTAGCATGTCATTATTTCACTGCCATAGCAAGTTTCCATCACCTAATGAACTTGCACAAAATGAAGAAGAGATGCATTAGTTCAACATGAACTACGTAAACCAATTACCTCTCCCAGTGGCCCTATAACGGATAGTGGTACCGCCACTCAACCCCTTGACAATTACAAGTTAAGCGATGACTTTTTATAAACACGTAACAAAACTTATAACCAGTAAGTACGCTATAAAATGAACACACATACACACACATGCATGATAAGAAATAACCCATGAACAGTGTAAGCATCTAAATCACACCAAGTAACTTAAATACATTATATAGAATCACATTAACAACCACATCAGGATAACATCTTTAAAGAGTAAGAGAAGCTTACGAAATTTTAGTTTCACAAACAAATTTCACCACATTCCGCAGAAGTTAAGTTAATGTCTAGTTCAGGTAGTATCTAACTAGCCTAATAATTATTATTTTTTCAAATTTTGGGGACATTGCACTAGGTTGACCAATCACTTTAATGTCAAATGAAATTCCCCCTTTGAAAAAATTTAACTAGACATGATTTTGAAACACACTAAATATTTCAAGGCTAACTTCCAAATATCTACAGAACCTAGTTTGTAACCTGAACCCTATTTTTTCTTCTAAACACTATAAACCCTATAATTTCTTGTATTGGGGGGTCAAATTCCATGAAATCCTCTCGTTGTCCTAACTACATTTTCCATGCCTATATACATATACCCAATCTTATAGAACTCGATTTGGATGCTCGTTGGTGGTTTTAGGCCCCAAGACTAATTTGGAATGTGTCTCTAAATTGATACAAGGGGTGACTTGTAAATGGAAATAGAGAAAAATATGTGCATCAGATCACAAAACCATCAAATCCATTGGAATGATACACTTATTTAATGTTAGGTTTTCCCCTCTCGTTTTGTTCCATGGCCTAGGGATAGTATTTTAGGATGGTTGTGGAAACTAGGGTTTTGCTCTATAAAGGATAGTGAAATTATTACGCAAAGATGCAAACTTTTGAAATTCCTCAACAGTGAAATTGTGGATACTTTACCTAAGTGGAACCTTCCCATAAAAACTTGTAGGATCTCATGGAACTAATTTTTGCACCATGATTGGAATTCTATGCCTCTGAGAGGGATTTAGTATGTGTCATTGAATGCCTCTAGGAGGAAAGGTTCAACGGGCCATAAAATGACAACCATGGATCACAATGATGAATTGTCAACTTTGTTGGAATTAAGACATTATATTAATCTAGGGGTTCCCCTATCCTTTGGTTCCATGGTTGAGGGATCATATTTTAGGACATTTTTGGAAACTAGGGTTTGACTTTGTAAGGGTCAGTGCAATTCTTACATAAATGGGTCAAACTTGGGAATTCCTCGGTTGGGAAATTTTGGATAGAGTTTCCATGTGGAACCTACCAAGACATACTTACAAGATATCATGGAACTTAGGTATACACCACGATTGGACTTCTATGCCCCTGACGGGGATTCATCATGTGTCCCTGAATGCTTATATGAGACGAGTTGCAAATGGCCATAAAATGATGATTGTGGCTCAAATAGACAAACTATCAAATTCATTGGAATTAATACATTAGATTAACAATAGGTGTGCCCCTATCCTATAGGACCATGTCCTAGGGATATTGTTTTAGGATAGTTTTGTAAAGTAGTGTTTCACTTAGTAAGTGACAATGCAATTCTTACACAAAGGGGCCAAATGGGAGTTCCTCGACTGAAAACTTGTGGCTAGCGTTCCCATCTGAAACCTACCTAGAAAAACTTGTAGGATCTTATAGAACTCAATTCTTCTCAACAGTTGGAATTACATGCCCCCGAAAGGTATTCAACATGTGTCCTTGAATGCCTCTAGGAGTCCATTTTCAACTAGCCATATAATGAAAACCATGAATTGGAGCGACGAACTATCGACAATGTTGGAATTAGGACATCAGATTAATTCTAGGGGTGCTCGTATCCTCTGGTTCCATCGAATAAATATTTTCTTTTAAGACTATTTTGGGAACTAGGATTTTGTTCAGTAAGGGACAATGCAATTCTTGCACAAAGTGGTCAACTTTGGGAATTCCTTGACCAAGAAATTATGGCTAGCGTTTCCACGTGGAACAAGCCCAAAAAAACTTGTAATATATCATGGAACTCAGTTCAACTACACAGTTGGAATTCTATGCCCCTGACAAGGATTTGAGGATGAAGTTTTATAGATTAGGGGATGAAGTTGTATGAAGTTATATGGATTTGAGGATGAAGTTATATGGAACTCAATTCTACTACACGGTTGGAATTCTATGCCCCCGACAAGGATTTGAGGATGAAGTTATTGGGGTAGCAATAAATGAGGATGAAGTTATATGGATAAGTGTTACAGGGGTTGTGTGGTTGAAGGTAAAATATAAGCATCACTTATATGGGACAAATAAGTGTGTTTCATACGTGTTCCATCTAGGTTCATCCTTTAATATGTCCAATACATTTTTATGTAGGTTAGGTTTTTATGTGCTTCAATTACTTCAACATATGTGCATGATTAATTTGATCTTTGGCCCAAGTAATTCACATATTAGGAGAAAATCAATTCATATATGAGAAATCTTATGATGCAAATGGTTTGTTCCTTATGTATGTAACTTAAGTACATTGGGTGCTTATGTGACTTAGGTGAAAAACGAGATGCAATAGGTGGTTAGTGGGTTAGGGTAAACGGGGTATGAGTGTAATTGGTGAGTTGTGAATGGGGCATATGATAAAAGGATTAACGTCTTAGTGGTCAATGGTCATGTTATTAGGATAGTATCGCATTGAACTTATGTGCACCCATTAATTTTTTTATATGAGTGTCATCACACTAAACTTTAACATCCTTATATGGGTTGCATGAGTGCATCACTTGTGTGAGTCTAGATGCATATCCTATGTATGTTTGTCACACTTGTTAAGTTATTAAATGGGTTACGATTTTATGTATATTACCTAATTGTATTATTTTTTTATTTTGTAGGTTAAGTGTGTTAGAAGCTTGTGTTGATTAGGTACATGAATCACATAATTTTAAATAATTTCATATAATTCAATTGTGGTCAAGAACACCAAGTAAATGTGCATTGTTAATTTAACATTTTATAAGCAATTGGATTATGCTCCAGAAAATTGTCAATGTGCAATGTTGTGCATTGTTGTAATTATAAATTGTTCTCAACATTATGACTGTATATCTCCATGCAATTGTCCAAGCTATCAAAAAGTGGTTACACATAGAAACATTATTTGCCACGCATGTATGATCATACTTAATATTGCTATGAATATGTCAAGAGACAATATGAAATATAATGTCATGGAAGTTTTAGTACAAAAATAGAATACCCTTAGATGGCCTACCAATGTACATGTATTAATAAGTTCGATGATGTGCATGTAAATGAAAGTACGCCTATCTAAGAGTACACATCAAAACCCTAACTTCCTCTTGTTTTTCCGTGACTTTGATGCACCTTGTCTAGGATTGATGTGAATCTTAGGAGATCGTAATTCAAAGATAAAATTTGTTGATTATCTAACTAAACTAATACTCAAGCACTAAAAAAATTTAAAAATAAATAAATTATGACTCGATTACTTATAAAAAACACTCATTGAATCCATCTGAGCTATAGTTTCATGTAGTGTCCTCATCCTTTCTGAAATATTCTATACAATGGATCTCCATGAATAGAATATCCTATGTCAAATTAGCTCAACAATTATCTGCATATATGGATGACAAAGTACTAACTTGAATCTTGTAATTAATGAACATCTCACCAAAAAAATATGCTATGGAGCATGATATTGGGTTTCTTATGTAGTGAGAAAAGTCTAATGCTAAATATCACCCTAAGTTGCATGCACTGTTGGACTAGAGGAGCGAGGTTGCATTCACCATATGTTATAACAGTTATACATAATGCATGCATACACAATACAAATGAATTATGTACAAATATTGAACTAGATGTACCTTTATTGCATGACTTATTCCCATCATAGATGCAACATTAATTGCTGCTTCAATGATGCTGCTAAGGTTTGGCATGGAGGGATCTCCATCTCAGTGCTATAAACATGTGAAAACAACAAGTTAAGAAGAACAAGTTCTGAATTTAAAATTGAGAGCTAGCCAACAACTGCAATCAAAGGGTATACATTACCATGGAATTAGTAGGTCCATGATCATGACACCAACTCTTTTTACCGAAGAGGTTTGTTTGATGTAGAAAAAAACCCTTGTCTGCATTTGGACTGCATGGAGAGGAAAACCAAAGCAATGGTGTAGTGATTTGGGTTGATCCCTGCAGTCACAGAGTGTCAAGTCAGAGTTAGAAATTCACATTAATTAATGGAATAAGATGTATTTAAAACTAACATCTGTAATACTTACCTTTGTTTGGAATGTCTCCAACCCATCATAGGGATCACAAATATCAACTCCTTGCTATTTTACATCCTTAGTTAAGACCTGTAAGTTTAAAAATTATTTAAATATTACAAATCTATGAATGAGAATAATAAGGAAAAATAATTTGAGCAAGATTAATTCATTAGCCATGTACGTACCTGCCTAAAAAAATCATAGAATCCATCCTCGATGATCTCACCAAGATCAATGCTCATCTTGTTGAGAATCTTATGCCTGCAACTTAAAAAATTGTAAATATTAAGCCATCTAACAAATTAATAAACTAACATGTATTAACAAAATGACATGTTGAAATATGACCTCTGTGTTGGTTGTTGTCATCTCAAATATGACAACACCAGGTATAATACCAACCCCTATAGAGGCATCAAGATCTTGCAATATTAAAAATTGTATATATTAACAACCTTTTCATAATATGTAAAATGTGGAAAAAATAATTTGAATGACATTATAGTTTTAACAATATCCTTACCTAACTGGAAGTCATCATAGAGGTACCATGTGTTGGTCCATGACCATAGCAGGATTGACCACATGTGGCTCAATCTGGGGCTCATAGGATGTCAGTCTATCCCCACTAGTAGATGGTCCTCTTCCACATGAATCTGATGGTTTTACCCCACTAGAAGAAGAGGTCCCTTCTTGGTTAATCCTTGTGTTATGGTAGACAATCACCTAAGCTAGCGTCAGAAATTCCTCCTGTTTTTGGGAATCATATTATGTGAAAGAGGGACATTTGGCCTCAGTAGTTAGCTATGGAGTAGAGGTATCTATCAATAGGTATCTCTATGCCTAACATTGGGACGGTTTTGGGGCCTCCCCATACTAACACCCTAGAACCCCAACATATCAAATTATTTGACATGTTTTCCCATCACAAACTTAGCATAAATTTTTGAGAGGAAGTATAGAGGTACTTCCCTGTTGTTGTGTGGGGTAATGTCAAAAACCATATACCATATATATCCATCTAGTGATATTTGATTGGTTAATAAATGCACTACTCAATTGAAATATGTGCTCTTCCAATGTCTCGAATGACATTTATCCTAGGAAGTCTAAAAAGTGAATATATTTTCTCTTTGGATATTTTTATCTTCTTCACGTCATTGTAACTCAAACCATTAATATATTCTTTCTGTTTTATTTCTCTATATGATGTTATATTGTACAACACATTGTTCGAATGGTTGATAATGTCTGCAATAGCCATTAATGATGCTAACAGGGAGCGACGGAGTTCATCTCCACCCCTCCAAGCCGCACCATTCTCTCTCAAATGAGATATCTCTCTCAAAATCTATGCATTTTGATCCATAGTAGCCACTGCAATCATAAATACAATAAAAATATCATTATAAAATTACACATGGTATAATGACATCTCTAAGCAATGAACTTTTATAATTTATAATTAAAATTTAAAATTTAAAATTAAAATTGAACAATTTGTACACTAAAGAATAAACATTTAACATTTTTCTATCCTAAATTTTTGTCGTATGTGTATTAATTTGAATTTTGAGATACATACATTAGATGTCCTATGTGTATATGTTGATTGGGAAGTTTCTGTACCTTATTTTAAGGCTCGGATTATGAAGTTTCATCTAAATTGAAGGGTGTTGATAATTCCCTTAGAGGACCAAATCCAAGATTTCATGTAGAGGCTAGGGTTATAGCCTAGAGGAGGGGGCACAGGGTGATATTGATCAATAAAATCCTAATATAGGAAAATATTTTGATATATGTAATTACTTTTTGTAGCATGAAGTTTTTTGGACTCTATAGGCCATTTAGCATTTGTGTTTATGTGTAATTTGTGGCATATATGGGTTCGATTTGATTTTATTTTAGTTGTATGAACTCTTTCTATATACACATGAGAAACTTTGCATATTTGTGTATAGTGTTTTGGGATCTACAATTCAACAAAATTAACATTTTTCAAGTCTTTATGATTGCAAGGTTTCCACTATATTCAATCATAATGATAGTATGGGATTGACATGTAATCAAACACATCAACCTCCCCATTTATATTGATGTTGGTAGACCATATTGTTGAATTCTTGTGTCCTAACCTTATCCAAAATGTGCCCTTCACTCAAGTGAAAACATTTATTAAGCATGGGAAGCTTCTCTACCTTATTTTAACACATGGATTAGGAAGTTTCATCAAAACTATAAGGTGTTG
Source organism: Pseudotsuga menziesii (assembly GCA_001517045.1). Lineage (NCBI taxonomy): Eukaryota > Viridiplantae > Streptophyta > Pinopsida > Pinales > Pinaceae > Pseudotsuga > Pseudotsuga menziesii. The sequence continues at coordinate 307,480 of LPNX010376471.1, forward strand.
ATTAATGTCCTTGGAGGATCAACTTTGATATTCTAGGTAGAGGCAAGGGATAGAGCCTAGAGGAGGGGTAAACAATGCTATTAATGAATAAAGTCACAATACTGGCAAGGATTTTGATATGTTATTATTTTTTGTGGCATGAAGCATTTTGGACTCGATAGGCCATTTAACGTCTTTGTTTATGTATTTTGGGGAAGACATATTAGAGGAAATTTGAGGTCTAAAATGGGCCTCCTAAGGAAAATAATAAAATAATAGTTAAAATAATAAAATAATAGTTATTAATTCTAGAGGCAGATTCTAATGCAAAAAACTAAAGACAATAATAAAATTTCTTTACACGATTGGAATTCCTATCTTAAAAAGCTTTATGACTCCCCGAATGTCATAGACAACTTTGAAACCCTTCTCACAACGAAAGAAGTTTTCTCTTTAGAAGACATAGATTTTGGGGTTAAGCGTCTAGCAAATGGAAAAACTAAGGACATCGAAGGTTACCAGGAAGAAATCTTAAAAATCGAAGGTCCTGTCCTCATCCCTCACATCCATAAGCTCTTTAATCAAGCTGTCAAGCAAGGGTTCCCTAAACCTTGGACTCAGAGCCTCATTATCCCTATTTTTAAAAGCGGGGATACAAATAACCCCTCAAATTATTGGACTATTATGATTAGCCCCCTCTTAGCCAAGTTATATGGTATTATTTTGGAAAAGAAGATCAGCATTTGGCTTGAAAGTGAAGGTAAGTGGGCTAAAGGCCAAGCAGGTTTTAGAAGGCATCCCTCAACAACGGGCCACCTTATTACACTTAGGATCATTATGGACGAATGCCGCAATGACAAATCCAATCTCTTTTGCTGCTTTGTGGACTTTAGAAAGGATTTCGATACGGTTCCTAGAAATAACCTTTGGAATAGGTTAGAAGAGCTTAAGGTTCCTTTCGAGCTGAGAGCTGCCGCGATAAGGCTCTATGAGAATGTAATTGCCAAGTTCAAAAGCAATGAGGGGTGGTCAAAATATATTAAGTGTAATATCAGAGTTAAGCAAGGTTGCCCCCTCTCCCCTACCCTTTTTGGCATTTATATTGATAAGTTAGAGGGTTGTTTAGAAGAAGCAGGCTGTACTAGTACTATCTTAGAGGGGATAGTCATCATCCTTCTTCTTTATGCTAACGATATTGTCCTTCTTGCAAGGTGTTCTTCTAATCTTGATAATCAACTTCGGCTTCTCAAATATTCCTGCTTTAACATGGGTATGACTGTTAACACTGACAAAACAAAAGTTATGATTATCAAATCCAAGAAGGACACATACACTAATTTTGTGTATGACAATAGCAACTTGGAGGAAGTGTCTTCTTACAAGTACCTAGGAATTGATATTCATCACAGGCTCAACTAGAACTATATCATTGAGAATAGGATTAACGCAGGGTGGAAAGCTTACTTTGGTCTTGAAAATAACTATAAAGCTGCAAACCTCGTGATGTGGGATAAAAAGAAGCTCCTCTTTGAAACTCTAGTCACTCCTGTTATCTTGTATGGGTGTGAGGTTTGGGGTTGCAGCATCTCTAGAGAATCTTGGAGAAAGATTGAGCAAATCCAGAAGCGTTTTATAACTTACAACCTCAAAATTAAAAACAATACACCCTATCCTATTCTCCTTATAGAAGTGGGTCTTTCCCCCATCGAGAGCCTAGCTATGACTAGACTCCTATTGTACAAGAACAAAATGAATAACATGGGAGACCATAGACTCCCTAAGTTAGCTTTAAAATCCAGCCAAAAACACCTAAGGCTCAAGCATGGGTGGTATAAAGATACTAGGTCTTGGTTAAATCAATGGAAGATCGATGAAAATGTTGCATTGCAAAATATTAATAACATTAAAAATATTATTACTTCTAAGTTTAAAGAAAAATTGTGGTGTGAGAAATATTTAGAGGCCAAAATAAAATTAAGATATTATAAGGAGGTCATCAACCCTACTCTTGAAGATCAAAACTATCTCTCTGTTTTAATCAGTCCTAAGAAAAAAATTAATATAGCTAAGATAAGAACGAACTTGCATGAGCTCCATAGTGAAACTGGTCGTTGGACAGTCCCTAAAACTCCATGGGTAGAAAGGATTTGCCACCTCTGTGAGAGTAAGAACATTGAAGATGAAAATCACTTCCTCTTAGAATTCCCTGCATACACCCACATTAGATCCCAGTTTCATAATCTTTGTTGCAATACCGACATTCCTAGCCTTTTAGCTTGTCAAAATTATAGTAAGCTCGGGACGCTTCTCTCCAAGCTCTTTGAGCATAGAAATATAACTTTAAAACAAACTAATTAATTTTCTTCTTTAAGGTCCGATAGACCAAATTTTGATCTCAGGGGACGTTAAACATCATCATCATCATCATCATCATTTAAAAATTTAAATGTCAACAAATTTCAAAGTAAGTTAATAATATAATTATTTACTTTAATATAAATGATTAGAAGTTCAGTCTTAAAAATTTCAATCACAAGAATTTCAAAGCCAGTGAATAACTTTACGGTGTAAACAAAAACTTCGAAAATTTTGATATTGTCCAACATATATATAATTACTTTAATACAATAATGTTAATAAATTATTTGAATAAAATAATATAAATTATTAAAAGCTCTTTATCTAGCCTCTTTTGTATTTTTCCCCAAAAGTTATGTCTAATTTTTTTTAATTTTTTTAATGAATAGTGATATTTGTTTTAATTTCAACTTTATTAAAAAGTTAAGATTTGGATGATTATATTTTAAATTTTTTATTTTGATTTACACTTTCTATAATGCAGATGAGATGGATTCGATTTATGTTAATTTAGTTTTTACAAAATGTTATGATTATGGTCTTTAACATTTAAAGAAATTAAAATTAGTTTATTGGATTTTCGGAGGAAAAAACAAGGCAGAAGTATTTGATTTGATTTAAAATATTATTTTTATGATAAAAAAGATTAAAGAAAAATGTCCCTACATTGCTATAGTTTTGAGGAGTAAGAAGGTTAGGGCTTTCTTGAAGTAAAGATTATGGAATTGAGATCTAATGTATGCCTAGGTAGGACATTATAAAAGAAAGTGATTTTCATCTTCAACGCTCATAGACTTGCAAAGATGGAAAATCCTTTTGTCCGACAACCTTTTAAGGGTTGTCCAGTGTCAATTTCACTATGTACCTCATGAAAGTTCATTCTTATATTGGTAATACTAATTTTTTTCGTTCAGATTGTTAAGATAGAAAGATAATTTTGGTCCTCAAGTTTAGTGTAACATACCCAAAACTGAAAATAAATATTTATTATTTATTTCAGCAAATACATTATGTTAATTTTTATTGTAAATTTTATGACCAAGTGGGTCAAGGATGACTGTAATTGAAGAATTATTTTTTTTAATAATTAATAAAAGGAGACACCTATTCAGGGGAGACTGTTAAATGAGTGTTCACTTCCCAGTAGAAGGAAGGAGCAGCTATAGAAGGTTGGTTGACAAGTGGCCACCCTGGCATTCACTTTCTATTTGTTGCAGGAGTAATCCTAAAAAAAGTGGTCATGCTCCCTGAGAGGAGGGACTAAGCTGGGTGGCTCATTAAATTCCAAAACTGACACAAAGACCTAGGCAATCTAATATAAACCATCAAACTGATCAGGAGGCTCACCACTCATTCTGATTTTGGAGTGAATGAACTTTGTGATTGCTGCAAACTGAAAATTCAGGCACACAAAGAATTTGATGAGGGGATAGCTAAAGTGATTTGCTGATTTGTTGAGTTAAGTTTGCTATTGAGTGCTGAGTTGTTGCTCTAGGAAAAGTGATTTTCTTAATCAAACTCTAATGTTATTTTAGAATAACCAGATTTAATAATAAATCATGCTAAAACTAAACTAGAATTTTGAAAGGCATCTTAAACCAGCTCTTAGTAGCTAAAATCGTAATGTAAATACCAAGTCGAGATTATCGACAAATCTTAGAACTAGTTACAGGATTCTAATTTTAAATTGGTATTGTTCCTCTAGTGTTTCTTCTACAGATCAAAAGTTGTAGACAGTCTTAGGGTTTAACCCTTTAAATGTTCAAGTAGTATGATTCATATTGATTAAAGTTATTTATAGTCTCAAACCCATAAAAAATATATAAACAAAGCTATCTTTACTCAAAGCTTTACAAATTTTAATGAATTAATGAAACCCTAGCCGTTTTATAACTAAACTCTTTATTAACTACACAGTATTATTAATAATTATTAATAGTTTAAATGATTGTGTAATCCATCTTAAAAAAACAATAAAATCTTACTTATAACTTTATTTAAAATACCCTGTAATGTTTAGTTAGATAGTTTGATCACAAAGGAAAAATCATGGGTTAGTCCCATATCATAGCTTTCATCAAATCAAAAATATGATTACAATAGTATAATCACAACATCTCTATTATTTTTTTCACATTAAAAACCTTCACTTAATAACACAGATTGAAAACTGAGAATAGATCTAAGATAATTACAAAGCCCTCATGGGTTCATATACCTGTAACAACTTTTACAAAATTATCTTTTATATAGCAAAGATTGTAAAACCCAATTTTCTTCTTACCAAACAAAGCTACTACATTTACTCGGCTGCATAACAAAAATTGTATTACAACTTAAGAATAAAATAAATGAAGTATATTATTAGGAAATCAAGTAAAAAGTATACGTAGAGAACTCTCATGGGTTTTTTCCCATTTCACATCTAGTATAAATATTAACCGATCAAGAACTTTTTCGACATAGGATTCCTATCCTAAACCCTAGTTTTGTCTATAAGCTTACCACCGTGATGTCAAGTCCTTTTCTTTGGATATGAAAATTTTCCAAAGTAGAATCCATTTGTAAACCTTCAAAAAAACAACATTATCGAGGAACATTAATGCAAGAATAACAACAAATCAAACAAATAATTTATACTATCTCTATTAAAAACTTTTGCAGATAACCCATATGATTTTCAATGAAGGTATTAATATATCAAACTGGGTTTGAGAGTGGCGTTTACACCCAAAAGAAAAATAGACAGTAAGAAGGCTCTCGGGCACATTTTCTGTAATAATCCTGAAATTTAATTTAAATATCTCAAGCCCTCATGAGTCATAATCTCTCAAGTCCGTATTTTACACAGTGCTCTAAAAGGGTGAATTTAAAAGATACATACTCGAAACCCTCACGATACTCATAGTATTGACAGGTTCTACAAACAAAATAGAATTACACAGAGTGGCATAGTCAAATTAAAAGACTCCACGGGTAAAAGAAATACCATTTCAATAAATAAATCTTCATACCCAAGCTAGTATATCACTTCCAAATCGCCAGCCCAAAACAGAGTGGAAATAAAAACTCAAGTAAAACACCACAAAACCTAGATATATCCTCCAGAGCATTGATAGGAATTGACATGGGTCTTACAAGTCGAATGGGGAGGTTGCACAATTGGTACTTCCATCTGCACACCACTGCAAAGTTGACCTGTACACAAAATTGAAGATTCGAAAGTTAAATCTCTTTTTAGTTAAAACAGAAAAGAAAAACTAGTTTGAAGGAATCATAAACAGCACTGACGTCACCTTTACCTCCGTGGATTTCATTTGTACTCTATCGTTACCCAAGCTAAGATTACACATTCTCTCAATGAATAAGTTAAACATAGACAGATATAGATGGTAAAAATGGCCAAGTCTAGTGGTTCTTCCACCTCCGAATACTGACACTGGAGCAACAAAGGAAAGCAGTTAGAAAGATAACCTCTGGTAGAAATGAACAAGCTGTTACCAATTTCCAAAAAACTAAAGAAATGACTTGTGCAATAATCAAGACTCAATAATACCCTTAGGGTTTGATAACTTGTGTTTGGATGACAGCTGGATATTGGATCAAGTTTACATGGTCCAAAATGGGGCGAGTTTATGACTCATACCTTATCTATCACAATCACAGTTAAGTCAACCGAAGTACAGGAGTGAAGGATAAGAGTCTTCCATCAAATGAATGTGCATAAATCCATATGATTTATATCGTATAGTTCATCCTGTGATATTTTATCCTCGTTAGTTTGTATAACCCCTGGGATGTCCAACGTTATCATTTATCAATACACGTTAAGCCTGTAAACCAAATGAGATTTGTTAATTGGTACTCTATTCAATTACGCTTAAATTCATTATTAAGAAGGATAAAAATAGTTTAGGGTTGAACCTTGGGGTCCCCTTTTCTTGGTTTCTGATAGCTCTTTAATGTAGAATTGATTCTATAACTAACTGAACCAGGGATAATTTTAGGGGCGAATTTTAGCCTAGTGGGCTATTTTTCCATGTTTTTCTCCCAAAAAAGATTTGCCATTTTGCATTTTTTGAAGCCTTGTTTCGCCCAATTTTGATGGGGTGAATTTTTTTCAACCTACAAATAGCCAAATTATTATATAAATGATATAAAATCCTTGGAAATTAAAATATATTTTGAAAAATATCGCCAATCATTTTATAGTTGGCATTTTAAGAATTGGTAATATTCACCAACATTTATAAACTTTTAAATGAGTATGGTTCCTTAAAATCATCCCTAGACTAAACTAAATTACCTCACTATTTGTACATAAAAGTAGAAAGGTCCATGCATTAGTCATAATGACTAAGTAAGACAATGACCATTCCTTGCGAAGCTCCGGTTTAGAATCAAACAAACAACTACGACAAACTAAAGTATGACAATAAGTTAAATACAAAGAATTCTCTTATGTCGTAAACTAATGTCATATCGATAGATCACCATTTTGAACATGCTAATAATATCTTAAAAACAAGTCAACAGTAATGCAAGACGAAAGGAAATGCAAGTAATAACATCTATCTAAGTATTGTCTAGTAATTTTCTATTACTACATGTGGTGAATAAAATTTTTATTTTTACAATAAATAGGGGATGTTACATTTAGGGTTAATGATCTCTTTATAATATTGTAATTTTCTTTTAACCTCTAACTTTTTTTTGCACCACATTTTCTCTTTGAATGTAGATGTAATAACATTTTTACTGTTATTGATATTTTGCAAAGTGGCAGTTTTGTTGATCCCTCAATAATTTAACCAAGTCGTGGCATCTTTAAGAATACCCTTGCTTGAGGCATAACTGGTTTTGGCTAGAGTTAAGGGAAGTTTTAGGAATACAATAGTCTCCTATATTGTTTAATTTGTGCTTGTACATTAAATATCTAATCATAACTATGCTTTCAATGGGGAAGATCCCCACTTATAAGAGGACAATATGATAGGGTGTATTGCTCTTAATTTTAAGATTATAAGTAATAAACTGCATCTAGATTTTCTCAATTCAATTCTATGGAAATGATACATCCCCAAGATTTACAGCCATATAAGATTGTAACATCTCCAAATTCAGTTTTTTTTTAAATAGTCTTAATTGCAGCTGTAAACAATATTTAACATAGTTATGTCAACACTTCCAACTTTTCTTCGTGTTGAAATCCATTAAACCATATGATCTTGAGTTTGTGTTTATATTCGTTTAACTAATGCACATACTTGTCATATTGCGAGAACGATATTATGTGACTTATTGTTTTAACGACACTATTTTGATACATGATACGCCATTTTTATTTACTGTCAGTTAGAGTTGATGTACTTTGTTGGTTGATGTTCTAGTTCTACTTGACTTGAATACTATGTTGACATTACCTTAAATTCGCGTCAAGATATAAAAACTATGTCATAATATTTCTTCTTTATTTGTAAATAGAGTACTTGTTAATTATGCTCTGGATTATTTGTTAAACTGATCAATGAGCTAACGTGTTGGGTTATGGTCTTACTTAGCTTGAGAGATAACAGATAGAATCTTTGATTTACTTGCACGTACCCCATGAAGGAGATTCGTTTCCTTACTAAGCCACAATCAAGGATCCTAAGGAACAAAGAGGAATACAAAAAAAACAAGGGGAAACACATAAATAGCCCCGGTTTAAAAAAAAAACTAGCATCAAGCTAAACTGTTGTAAAGATTTCAATATTAAATCAAAAGTTTGAAAAGCATTAGAGTTTGGGTTTTTGGGTTGAATAAATTTCAATGTGCTAGTTTTAAAGTGATCACATGAAGACCTTGCAGCCTCCAGTTGGAGCGCAGACCCATCAAATATTAAACCCTAAGTTTTAACATACATTGTTTCTCCTTTACATGCTGTATTGTTTGGTTTTTGCTAGTGTAAGAGCCATGGCTTCTTAGCTCTGGTTCTTGAGATGAGTATTTGGGTTTTGTGATGGCTTTGGACCATTTTCTTCATACTCCTTGATGCATCACACGTTGTAAATTTCTCCACCATGATTAAATATGATAGTGGAAATACTTTCTCTGTCTAATTTTCACTCCAACTGCCGACAGTTAGGGAAACTCCTTCATCATTAGCTTTTTACAGGTAAATTGCCTCTTGAAAATATTTACGTTTTTTCATTTTCGTTGCTTCCCTTATGAACTACGTTTTAGTAACATCCTCTGGTGTGTGTCACGTAGGAGTCTCCGTCGATGGTTGTGGCAGAAGGGTATGACCACCCTTCCTGCAGGCAAAGTGTCCACTACTTTGGTAAGACTTGTACATGCAACTCTTTTCTCACTGTGGCATCGTGGATATGGGGTGTTGTGGGTTTGCATTATCTAGATGGGAATCCATTCCTGCGTTTACTTGGCATGAGCTAGAAATCCATCTCTGCATTTGTATTTTGGTATGAAAGCGGTAAACTCTCTTTGGTATAGCCGTGAGGCATTTACATTTGAAACTATAATGGAAGAGTCTTCGACCGTGGAGTTGAAGTGACTGTGAAATTAAATGTTTAGTATGAATAGTGATAGGGTTTATGTTTTGATTTAAGGTGTGTTGAACAGTCCTACGACTCTCTATTCAAACATAAATGTCTTTTTTACTTATGAAGAAAATTGTGAGGGATTTTGTTGATGTATTTATACAGTCATGTTTTGTTTAGTAGTTCTATAGCTTCATTTATTTATAAAAGCTATTATGGCTATGAGACCTCTAATCTATTTCATTTTTCTTTGAGAATGGCTGTGAGGTCACTGTCAAATCGATTTAAGTTTAAGTGGATGTTACTATTTTTATAATACTTATTCTGTGTAAGTCGTAAGGCTGTTACGATTTCTTATGTATGTTTAAAATGTAGATAATAATACTAAGATGGCCTTCATCCTTCAACTAGAGCTGTGGCCTATCGATGATCTTGATTTATTATTTTTAATAACAACTTGTATTTGGTTGGGCAATAAAGCCCTTGTAATGTAAATCTTCTTATTTAACTGAAATCCTTAGTAGGATTTGATCTCTAAACCTAGTCATTTACTAGTTTATTCTTGAATCTTAGTTTACCATAATTGCATTTAGGGTTTTAGTCCGTGAGGAAAAAACTCTGCCACAGATTGGAAAATATACGATATAACCTGTAAGGTTTGAGCATAATCATATTGGTTTTTGATGTTGGTTTCAATTCAAATGTTTGATCTTCATTTTTGTAAACCTTATAATATGTGTGTGCGTGTGTGTGTGTGTACACTCTATCTATCAAGGTTTCAGATTTGAGACCCTTTATTTGGAAATAGCACTGATTAGTTTTTCCTTTTTATATATATTTACTTAAAGTATAATAATACTATGAAGTGAAATAATATCTTCCTGAGATTCGTTACTGTAGTAGAAACCTCTGAATATAAGAGTTTATCTGTTATTTATTATTGAAAAGTATATTAACATAGATAGTCATTCAGTAAAACTATGAAGGGACTGTAAGGTCTTTAAAAGAGGTTCTGTAGGTGTCTAAAATTTAAATCTTTAAAACCCTAGTAGTGATAAGAAGTATGATATTATAATCCCAAGTGAGTGAAATCTCGATGATAAGAGAAGGTTTGACTATAGTTTGGAAAAAATAAAACTAACATAGGTTAGTGGTAATATAATTAGTAATCAAATGAAAAGAGAAGGAATTGTTTATAATTTAAAGATGATCATAACAGTAATGTTTTGGCCTAATAATAATTAAGTAATGACCTTCAAAACTAACTATAACATCATAAGAAAGAAATTACAACTCTCTTTTTCAGGGTAGCACAAAACAATTATCATTTAACTATTGTGGATACTTAGCATACTTCCTAAGAAAATTACAGATAAATAAAAAAAATTTAGAACCTGGATAATTTGTAGAAGGCGGAAAAACATCCAAAGGAGACTGTTCCACCCAACCATCTCCTGAAGCAGCCAAGATTACTTTCTTAGGACCCCCAAGCCTGTTAACCGAACCACTAGGACGAAGAGACTATGTAATAGCACACACAGAACTTGATGCAATTTAACACTCAGTAGAATACTTAAGTCAATAATTCCACTTTAGCTATCCCTTCATCAAATTCCTTGGGTGCCTGACTTTTCAATTTTGTAGCAGTCACAAGGTTCACTCACTTGGAAATAGAATGTAGTGAGCCTCCTGCTCAATTTGATGGTATTTATAAGATTTCCTAGGTCTCTCGATCAGTTTTGGAATTAAATGAGCCACTTGCTTAGCTCCCCCTTTGGGGGAACATGACCACAAGGTATTTTTCTTCTTGCAATAGCTAGAAAGTGTAATGCTAGTGCTGCCACTTGTCAACCAACATTCTACAGCTCCTCATTCCTCCTAGTGGGTCAAGTAACACTCTTTCAACAGTCTCATTTGGATAGGTGTCTCTTCTATTTAATCAATTACAATCATCCTTGACCAACTTGGTCATAAAAAATTTACAATAAATTTAACATAATGTTTCCTCAAATAAATAAAAATATTTATGTTTTTAGTTATAGGTGTGTTACAAAGACCCCCCCTTAAGTTCAACATCGTCCTCAATGTTGCTTAAGTTTATTCTGAGTCCTCCTAGAATAGAGCTGGATATGCCTCCTGCATATGACTCTCCAATTCCCAGGTAGATTCATCTGGACTAAGGTGTTTCGATTGCGCCTTTACTTGTCGAATGATGCGATTCCAGAGAAAAATTTCTCTCTTCTTGAGAATACAGTTTGGTTCCACCTGAAAATATCCATCAGGTTCTACCTTAACAACATTCCAGTTGATCACATGAGTAGCATCATCCACATAGTTTTTCAATATGGAAATATGAAAGACATTGTGTATTCTAAGATTAGGTGGCAAAGCTAACTGATATGCCATTGGCCCCACTCTTGCCAATATTTCAAAGGGTCCACAATACTTGGGTGCTAATTTAGCACAATTCCCCAACTTAAAGGAGGTCTTTCTGGGTTTTACCTTAACAAATACATGCTCACCTACTTGGACTTCTTTCAGAGTTATTTTAAGGTTTGCATGACTCTTTTGTCTGTCCTAAGCAGTTTTCAAATTGCTTTGTACCTATTTCACTGTTAGTTCCAGTTCTTTTAACAACTCAACTCCTATGTAATATCCCAAATTTTGGACCTAACACTTATAGGCATGTGCCTATTGATTATGGTGATTATCTTGATGTTTTATTTGTATATATTGGGTCGAAGACCCCAGTGCATATGAACATGATGATTTGTTTTATATATAGGGTGTAAGCTAATTATTGATGATATATATATGCTTGTTTGTGTTGGGCATGGACCCTAAAGCACATGATTGATGAGATGTTTTGTGCTGAGCAAGAATCTCTGGAGCACATGGGTGATTGACGATTTGTGTTGAGCGAGGAGCTCCGGAGTACATGAGTGATTGATGATTTGTGTTGAGTGAGAATCTCTAGAGAACATGAGTACTTGCCTTTGTGTTGAGCAAGAATCTCTGGAATACATGAAAAGATAATTGAAAGTGTTGGGCATAAGCCCTGGAGCCTTCCATGTTGATGTTGAGCATAAGCTCTAGAGCATCAAATCCTTAGCCATTGTATCCCTAGGTGTATCGTACAAGTACATCCTAGCATTAGTGTTGAGTGAAGAGATATGGAATCACACTAGGTTGCAACTACCTGTAAAAGCTTTGAGTATGGGCTCTGGTAAGCACTAGGGGTTACTGAAAATAATTTAATAACTTCCTAGTAAAAATGACTTGAGAAATATTAATCTCATCATACGTATTTATAAGTTATTAAATGAAAATTTGAATTTTTGTATTCTAATCAAGTACTGAAGAACTACCACGTTATACGAGGGAAATCCAACATGCAAGGATGTTTAGAGTTGCCTAGCCTATTAGACCTAAACCATCTACCCACTTGACCTTAATGAGGAAGTGTCATTAAGTCTAGGGGTCATGGTATATGATGCCCAAAGACAAATTTTAACAAGTGTTATATTATTATGTACTTTATACATGGTATGTATAAATAATTAAATGTATTTATAATATTAATGATGAAAGAAAGACATAAAAGCTCCATCCATTATTATTTATTATGTAAAGATAATAAATAGTCCAAAACCTACAAAGTCTAATTAGGAACTAGTTGAAAGTTCCTAAGTTAAAATATTAGTAATTACCCAAAGTAATTGAAAAGGGTTAAATGAAGAAACCAAGGTTTCTTGATTTAACTATCCCTTTGACTGAAAAGTCTCTCTATAAAGAATCAAGCCAAGGAAAGGCTTGGGGTTCCGATCTATCATTATAAGAGTCATTTTTCTTCCTTTTTTCTCCGAAGTAATTCTTGGAGAACATTTTCCTGGAAGGAAAAAGGAGAACTCATCCAGATCTAATATACCATATAGGAAACCCTACCTTAGGAGCTATAAGCTACTTGCATGTTGGAGTGTAGCTCAGGGGGATCCGGATGAAAACCAGGAACAGTTCCGGGTCACGGTTGGGTGGAACCTGGGAGTTCCCAAGTGATTTGGTCATAAAAAACAGAGGTCATATCTGCCTTGAATTGTTAATGCTGGTGATTTGAGTGTGCAGGTTCAACCATTAACAGAGCTTCAAGTTATAGGTATGAAGCCCTAGTTCGTCTATTTTACTTTACTAGAATAAATGCTAGCTTTGTTAGGTAAATGATTACATTGCATTTTCCTAACACAATGTATATGTTTATCTGTGTAAATCTACTAGAGTTTGCATTTTAAATATTAACCCAAGATGTAAGTGATTTTCTATACCTGGTTTATCCAAGGTATATTCATTAGTTTACTTCTGCAAATTTAATTTATTTACAAATGTTCATCAAGGGTTCTGCACCCTAGTTTTAATTCTTGTATTAGTTTTACTGATGAAACTGGGTTAAGTACAAATTAGGTTTATTTTAGATTTGCTATTATTTGTTCATTTGATCTTTATACTCTACTGATATATTCCATTTGTTAGTAGAGGCATGTTTTAGATTTAAATAGATTAATCTTAGAAGTAATATTTAAATACAAATATGTATAAACTTACAACCTAGATAAACCAAATTCTTATCTACAAACTGAACTACTATAGGTATATACAAATATATATGCAAATTAGAGATTAAATAGAATTATGAATCTAATCTACGAAATACAGTATTTGTTATCTCCCAAAAAGTACACCGTCATTTTGGGTGATAGAATGGGTTAAAATTTTTATATCTGTGAGTCTTGTGCTTCAAAATCCAAAATTTTTGCTTTCGGCAGTGAACTCAATCTGTGAAAGTTTACTTAACTACCGAATCAGGTCATTTTCGGTAGCTAAGATGGTTTGCCAGAATGGCCTTAACTGCCGAAAATGTTTCCATGTGTAAAAAAAAAAATCTTGTGCTTTCACATGCTCCAATGTCAAGTCATATGCCGTATTCATCTTCTGCAAATGACAAGGTTCTTGGCAGATTAATTTCTTCCAACATTAATGGTTGAAGTAGCTGGTTTTCAATTCCAAGTTCTTTGAAAATAGGTTGAAGTTATTATTCCATGAACAACAATATTGAAAATACTAAGTCACGGGCGCTTTTTGAGCAATATGGCATCATACACATACTTACACTGCATGCAGCCATTGTGTATTTGTCATGATATCACATTATGATAAAAGAGTAGCACATGGCGCTATGAGAGCACTTCACAAGGGAGAGGGTAGCATGGATGAGTCTACAATAAAGTGCCCTGTTGATAAAATTGATTCTAGTCCTAGCAAAGATGCATATTACAGAAGTGCCATTTGCATGAAGGAAGTGAAGGACCTTAATGTTGCCAGGGACAGTCCAGATGTTTCTAGCGATGGCTTGTTGAATACGATTCAGACATTGGAAATGCCAATTGAACAAATAAGGTGAGATTTGTTAGATCTACTGCTAATCCAGGAACATGGGAAATCGCTGCAATTAAGTGCAGGACTGAGGTTACATGAATTAACCATATAATAAGAAACATGTGAAGTGAAGCCTGAGTAGCTTCATGAATAGGATAAATCAGTCAATCACCAAAATATTAAGTGTATAACAGAGCAAAAAGATCTTCTTTCTGCACAGGTCCGAAATTTATCCTCCCAAATGCTTTGAAGGTTAAAAATCCAATTGCTATGCCATGTGTTTATTGCAATATGCCTTGCTATTAAATTATTCTCAAGTGCCCAGCCATGCTATGTCACATTGCTGCCCTGTAGGGTTTATTCGTTGTTGAATCATAACTCAAGAGGATTTTTTTTGCTGAAATCGCGTGATCTTGAGGGGAAATTTAGACAGCCTTCCTGAGCTCTAAATCCAAATCTAAAAGAACCAGTGGATAGCTTATGATCTTTATATCAAAATTGACTATTTGAACATGCAAAACGGACATCTGACGGCTAAGAAAATTGATTTTTTCCAAAGGCAGTTTTTCTAGGAATTCTACAGGTTTCGGCAGCTTAGGCGAGCCTCCAAGAGCTCATTAGCTGCCGAAAAGGCTGACTTTTGGTAGCTAACGCGTGAAACTGGCAGAAGGCTTAGCTGCCGAAATCCTGTTTTCACAGATCGCTTAAGATTTCGCCCAGATCTCGGATTTGTTCGCTGAAATGGCAGAAGGCTGATCAAAATGAATGAATTATAAATTGTTTTATCATTATCTACAGGAGTTTTGAGCTAGATCAAAGTGAAGTGGGAGTTTTGGCTAATTTGAAGCATCTTTTGAGGAAACAGCTCTAAGATCAAAGCGCCACATCATCAAGAGCATTTCTGTTATGTTCCAATCAAAGTCCACCGAGCCTTGGAAGGCTAACTGCACTTCACCAACCACCAAGCACAAGAAAGGAGACCAACTCATCTTCATTTCCTTGATTTTAGGGATCAGTCCCTGTCTTTTTCATTTGATGTTCTAGTTTACTAGTGTTAACTCAAACAAGATCCATGTTTTTAGGATCTTGAAACTACTTTGTAAAGACTATAAAGTCTGAGTACTGAGGCTGAACGAGGGGGTTCGATCTTGGAGAAATTTTGGCCTATGCTTTGGTTGCTTATTCTAATAAAAATCACAGTTTCCTTTTGTTTCTGTAATCAGACTTTTCATCCATCTTTCTTTTCTGTATTCTGTTTAAGTTTAGCTCAGCTTTATGCTCATGAATTTGAATGGTTCTGTACTTGCTTTGAGTTTAGGTCAGCTTTATGCTCATGAACTTGAATGAAGGAATTCTTTACTGTTTAGTATGACCCTGCATGCCCAATGTACTTGGTTATATGACCCTGCATTCCAAATGTACTTGGTTATCTGAATAGTATTCTCCATACCTTTCTTGTTATATTGCATCTGATTTACAGTTTCTAAGAGCACTGGCTCATTTGACTATTTTGATAAGCAATCTCTCCATCGTGCTATCTTAGCATCCCCTTGATCCACCTTTTCAGAAAACAAAAAAACATAATTCCTTAAGTTACCAAGCATACTTAGCCATAACCACTAAGTAGTTTCTTGGAGTGCTAACAGTATTTATAAACTAAAGTACAAAATTAGTGTTCTACTTATAAGCTAAAATAAATAAATCAGGAAAGACCTTTCAAGGTTTGTATATTAAATACAAGATAATTGCCAAAACATTCCATTAAAATTAACATCAACATAAACAACGAACAAAGGGAGTATCGTCACCATTCTTTGGTCCAAAGATCAAGTCTCTTTTCATTATTTAAAATCCACAATATTATAACATAAATCCACATAATCAAGGCTTATGCCATAAAAATCGAATAGTCTCATTTAAATATCACTCACATCCATAGTAAAACAATTAACCAAAATAATACCATAATCATTAAATAATGCACTCACTAATTACATAAGGTCACAGGAACGAATCATGTAGACTATCATTTCTAATCGCTACATAACCACAAATCCATCATATTAAAAACCCCAATATAATTTAATAGACAGGGTATTTTTCATTTATAAACCATATCAAAATCTCTACATAGTCCAAATTAATTACAAGGATGGACAGTGTTAGCACTCCAGGAAACTCCTCTAGGTTGCAGCTCGAGGATGCCTAGTAACTTAAATGTTTTTATGGTTTTTCTAAATGGATCAAGTCAGATGACCTACAAGACCTAATTCACTCAAGACATGCATAGAACTCAATCAAATAGAGAAGGCTTCTAACTACCAATGTCTAGAGGTTTGATAGTAAGGTGGATAAATGGAGAACTTACTATGTTGGCAGATTCATATATCAAGCAATCACATATGAATGACTAATCATAACAAGGAAAAGTACTTGCAATTCAAATCATCAACATGCAGATAGGATGAAAACTATCATATATTAGATAAAATGAATAAGCCTGAATCAGACATTCAAGCACAAGTACATAACAAAAAAGATATGGAAGCTGAACATATAATAGCAAAAGAGCTTATATTAAATGATGAATAATATGAGAAGCTTGATAACAATAAGGGTCTAAAGGTCCCCGAAGTCAAACCTTTGCTTCAACATAAGTATTAGGCTTTATAACCTTTACAAAAATATTCAGATCCTAAAAAGTTGGATCTAATTTACTAAAAATATGATAAAATAAATGTTTTTTGCAAAATTAGGTCAAAAACCCTAATTTTAAATACTAGTCTATTTAACTCTAACACTTGTTCACTCATTGAACTCTTTGATAACTACAGTGATTGCTGAAGTATAGCTATAACTGTTATCTGATAGATAAGCCATAGTTGGTAAAAAATAGGTAGGGTTTGTGACCCATTTCTCCTTGATCGCACCCTAAAAACTGGAACAGACCCTCTCCACTGGTGCTTTTCATAAATTTTCAGCTTTATAATTCATCCCTGAGGTAGTTGTATCTGCCAAAACCGGTTTTGTGTGTCAAAATATGTTTCTACACCCCTTTTTTCTTTCGATGGTTAAGGAAGCAGAATCTTGGGTCTGTTAACTACCAAAAGCTCTGCTTTCAGTGGCTAATGAACAACTATTGCATTCACCTAAGCCACCGAAAGCTCTGTTTTCTGCAAAAATTTTATTAGCCTTTAATCAACATTTTACACTTTACTCCTGTTCTTCTGGTACACCTTCAACTTGCATAGGGTTTGACAAAGTAGCAACTGTTATAGCTGATTTTACCACTCTAGGTGAATCACACTTGTATGGCCTTCCCCTGTCCCTCTGCAGACTCCTTAGACCCCTTGGACCATTTTTTGTCCTTTGATGTTTCCTTGATCATCCCTATAAACATGTGAAAATTAATACACGCGACTTTTAAACCCCTAATCATGTATATACGCGGGTTTGACCCCTAAAACTGCGTACATTGAGATGTGTGCAAAATCCAAATCCTTTTGGAGTTTTCCTTGACATGGATCTGACTCACTTGACTCCTAGCCTTCCATATTCCTTGATATTGCTCGGATTCGACCTTTCATTACCCCTTTGAAAAGATATATAAGAAACTATTTGATACATTGAAGGCATATGAGAAAATTGAGAGCAAAGAAACTATAGTCCATTGTTGCCGGAACTTGTGCTTGAGTCTACATCCCTTTGTCCCTTGGAGCACTTTTGTGTTCTTCCCAAGCTTGTCTTTTGCTTGTGAGCTTGCTATTGAGAGATGGAGGATTGAGGTGGTGGAGGCCCAAGTGGGGGATTCAGTTTCTCTGATTCGCAGATGTGCCGACAGAGGTTGTATCCATTGTAATCTCTTATTTTATATGAATAGAAATATCTTTTCCTATCCAATGATGTATGTTTGAATGAATATTTTATCCGTGGATGATTTCAAATGCTTATACATTGTTGATTATATATGCTAGAATAGATCTAACACCCATATATATAGTATGATTGTCTTGTTTACTTGTTGTTGAGGAAGTGATTTATCAATTCAAGATAAAGTTGGAAAGCTCAACAGGGATCTACTTCAACCGTACGGAATAAAGTACGAGGTTAGATCCTTTAGTGTTAGATATTTGATTTCTATTGCATATTGTAAAGGATTGATTTCTGGAGTCAAGCTGTCTATTGTGGTACCCCAAGCCATAGGAATTTTTCTCTGTAATAGAATTGGCAACTCTGCTGGGTATGTTCCTTGTTTTTCTTTGGGGTTTACGAGCACAATGGGATTGATATTCTTGACTTGCTCTTTGTTTCTCCTTGTTTATATGTTGCATTTTATAGGATGTTCATCCATTGACACTCCCCTTTGTTGGTTTGTGTCACGTCCCCGTCCCTCAACCGGTGAAGAGGACGCGACGAACATCAACACAGCCAGGAAAACAGCCCATGAACATAAAACAGAGGAGATCAATGCTAAAATTAAACAACATGCATAATTCATCATACAAGGATGCACATCCCTTCAACAATCAGCGGAAGCAAACATAGATATTCCAGCATTTAACATCAATATAAATTACAGAGATGAAGTAACCGGCAGTACTTATCTTTTGATGAAGAATTAACCCGCAACCAGCTACGGCGCTGCAACGTTCCACCCAACCATAGGCCAGCGTGCTCATCAGTCTCTCAGCAACGCTGCCACCCCTGAGATGGGCATGATTCCTCCGGAATAAGGGTCAATTGCAGGCTTATACATAGCCAAGGGGCACAAACAGCAAACCAACGCAGCTGGGTTTCATAGGATTTCAACAGACAAGCCAAGCTAGCACAGTCTGAAGACTAACCATTGCACTCAGACAATTACTTAGCTGTCACAGCTTAAACAGGGAAAAGAAATTCTGAGTCATTCTTGGCCCTATCGTGGCGAAAATGACTCTTCAAACGAAATTACCACAGCCCCAAAGACGTAAGGAAGACCCCAGCAACATAGCCAACAACGTGGGGAAACAACAGCCCCAAAATGTTTCAGTGAGCATAGCTCACAGCAAATGTGGGGAATATAGCCCGTCCTGGGCAACAAAATCATGGGGAAAACACATAAATACCACGCAGAGGAAAGGGAAAAATACCGACTTTCAATAGCCACAGCACCCACGATTCCGCTGGGAAAAGAACAACGTGGAAAACCCAGAAATTCCTGTGCGTGAGAGGAAAAACGGGGGAAGAATCCCTCTGTGTGAGATTGCACAACAATGGAGGCCCTGCGTGAGGAGAATACAGCTCCGTTTTTGTCTGTGGATGAACAATCAACAGCCAGGACGCGAAATTTCAGTGCGTGGGTGCTCAGCAACTCGTGGAGCCAAGAAAATGTCTGCCTGAGACCAAAACCACCCCCCAGCCTATGCGTGAGGAGGATCCAAAACAAAATCGTGGTGAGAGAGAACTGACCAGGGAAGAGTGTGTGAGGGAGAAAAATGGGCAGATGTGGGTGGAGTGGGCAGGTGGGCAAAGGACTGACAGTCCTGCCACCCCACTCCCAAAGGCATTAACTGCCTCAACCACCAGCAGCCATTACTCCTCAGCTACCCAACAAACATTAAAAAGGTTGACATGGTTGGATGAGACAAAAAGGGACAACAACAAAGGTGGCAAAACAAACAAAGTAATAAAACATGGGTTTTTCCCCCATAACCAAGGTTTGACATCCCCCACCCCTTATCCTTTGGAACCATGCCCTTTTCATTCAACGTTGCACTGTCGTAGCTGGTTGTGGTTTTAATTTAATTGATGTGCGGTTTACATGATGCCGAATTATAATGTGCCAAATAGCACGAGATACCACCGGCAACTACCCCTATTGCCGAAACATACACAACCAAATCGATGGTGGGGATTTTGCCTTGAGCTCCTCACCACGACTAATTACAATATATACATCATGCAAACGGGGTCAAAACCGGGGACATTACAGTTTGACCCTTGGCCTGCTTTTTACCACTCTCTTCTCTATATACGCAGGTTTTTGGCCAAAAGTCACATACATACACGGATTTTTGGCCAAAATCCACGTATACACGGAGGTTTTTGGCCAAAATCCACGTATACATGCAGGTTTTTGGCCAAAAGTCATGTATATACGTAGTTGTTCTTTAAACAGTCGCATACATCCTCCCTTTTGGTGAGTTTGATGTTGTGGGAAGTTGTTGGGTGGGTTGTGAGTGTGGTTGGGTCTTCCTTGGGTCTGAAGTTGTATGTTGGATGCTTCTTTTGTGACCAGAGACCGCTTTTTCATTGATTTTTCTTTGAAAGTAGTTTTAGTCATTTATCATTTTTGTTTTTCCATTAGTGCATTACTCTTTTTTGTCTCGGTGTCTTGTTGGGATTGTCTTTTATACTTGCTGCAGAGACTGAGAGTTTTAGATGACTTTTATTGCATTTTTCATTCTTTTATATTGAAAAATACAAAGTAGTTGCATGCTTAGTTGCATATTAGATATGCATTTGAGGAGGTACTTGCATTGGATTGCTTGGATGAGAGTTTTGTTTAGACTTTCATATAGGAAGGATTGCATTGACATTCGGAAAGGAATGATTTTTTATGCATCTCATGTAGTGGCATACCCTGTTTTTCATTTGGCAAAGATTGCACTTAGCATTGTTTGTTATGGTGTGCATATTTATTTTACTACTGAGTCATAACTTCATTAGTTGCACGACCATTTCCCTTTGAGTAATTACAGCCAATTAAAATCAACGCATATTAAAATGAATTACACTATTTTCTTTTATAGGGTGCACCAACAACATTAGGTTTTAGGGTCTTGGAATAGTTCATTGTGAGTAAATTATCCAAGATCACTGAACAACAACATGCATGTGTCTGTCCAGGTGAGAGTGTGAAATTCCTTTATATAATTAGTGTTTCTCAAGATCCTCCTCTTACAAGGGAGTTAAGCACGAGGCAGTGTGAGCAGTTATGATTGGGATGACCCCTGGTTGTAACTAAGTAGCACCGAAGATATTTCTAGGATTATATTCGTATCTGGGGGCTCTTTCGAGAGTTTCAGGCTTTGCTATCCTGCCCATACGGTCGATCTCGCATGCGATTGTCTGCCTAAGACTTGGTTATATTGAGGTGACCTTAGTGGCCCTACCTAGGTTATCGAGGGTGTACTTGCAGAGGTTATTCTGTGAGTGTCCTGGCCAGGTTGAGGTAGGATAGAACAGTCACTTTATGCATTGAAGCTGAGGGCCACTATAATTGGTTACATACCTCTGCTTGTAGTGTATGGGACTTTCGATCCTCTCCTAGGAGAGACATACCTACTGCATTCGGGAGCTCACATATCCTCCCCTTGGTTTGCTTGTATTTTGGCGGTAAAATTTCTTAGGAGTGTGCTCTTTGTGCGCTATTTGGCCTTTGGGATCATCGTTAATTGAGTATATTTATGCTCTCTTGAGTTTGGGTCCTTTTATTTTTGAAATGCCTGGTATCCTATCACCTGTCCTTGGTCCTAGTATGGACCCTGGTGTCAAACTTGGGGGCATCACAACCCCTTACCCTGCTCATAGATTTGGGAGTGGTCACATTCTGCCCTTTACTCAATTTTTGGAGGATGTTGACTCCCTTCTCTCGGTCTTTTACACTGGTGGTCACCTTCATTAGGGTGATAGTGGATGCATGAATGTTGGGTCTAATCCTTACTTTCCTTTTTAATGTCCCATTGTTCACCGCATTGTTTCCTTTGGGTGCATTTGTCATGATATTTCCTCCCTATATCCTATAGTTTGGATTCTTTATTGACTATTTTGGGTTTTTTTGGACTAATATGGTTGTCATGTAGGGTCTAGTTTTTGTACACTCTCTCCGAGGTTTCGACCCATTCGTTCCTATCATAGGTATTATGTCTGAACTGGCATATAGGTTAGGATATCACATCCGCTTATACTTATGCATTGCCTTATGACCATTCCATCTTAACCTTAGGTACGAACCCATTCCATGGTATCATGGAACCTTCATGCTGCTATTAGAAGTGGTACTATGTGATTGGTAGAGCTTTCCTATACATGGGTGTCCTAGTTAGCTCCCTTTTTCATTTGGTACCCATGCTGTGAGTCCTCTCTTAGGTCCAAGAGTCCTTTGTATAGTATCACCATGACATTTCGCAAGACCCTCATACTCCTCTTGATCTTTTGCTGTTCTGTTTCCTGAGGACTCCCTTATGTCAAGTTGTAATTGCATTATCATGAGCTTTTCCTGCCTTATTGAGCCTTACACTAGCTTCCTTGACATTGAGTTTCAACCATATAGCCTGAGCTTGTCTCATGTCTAGCCATGCAGAGCCATTTTATTTATCCTTTGCAACTTGGTTCCCTATTTTTACCAGGAGGGGATTTTCCTCCGAGTGTCGCTATCCTACACATGTATCCTTGCATTGAGCAGAGGTATGTTCCACTGCTTGGAACTAGTTTGTTTGCCTATATGACACTCATCTCCTCCTAATCTGTAACTATAAATTATCTTTATTCTTTTTCAAGCTTTTTAAATATTTGAAAGTGTCCAAAAAAATAAAAATACCAAAAAGCCGGACAAGGAAAGATGTTATCTTTGGCAGCTGTCGAGTCGTGTCACCTTTGAATAGAGCACTGTATATCACATCCATTGGTTGGGTTTATAGTTTGACTTTAGGAGCTGTACTCATTTATTTGTGTTTATATCCACTGACTGGTTAAGCTTCCAGTCCCCATGGTGCCTCTGTTGATGCCTCCTGTGTCGCAGATATGCCCCAGTTTTGTATATCGAGTCTATGCTGCCTTTATTCATTCACCATTCACCATTATGCTCTTGTTCGAAGGAAGTTGAAACCTGAGTTGGCCATTCCTTAGTTATCTTGACTTTGCATGTTGGCCATTCCTGGTACAGTTACTGGTTCGTGCACCTTACGATCGAGTCCTTCCGCATTATACAACTTTGCTGAGTACCTCATGTTGGATGATGGGGGATGAATTAATGCCCTCCTTCCAACGGATTTCATCCCATTGACTTCAGATCATTTATTCTGGGATTGGAATCTATAGTCATTTTTGAGTGCCTTGAGACTTGCAGTCATCATTGGCATGTTCTCTTGCCATCGATAGTCTTTGGGAATACATCATTGTCCCTTAATCGATGGATCCTCTCAAGTGTTTGACCTCAACACGTTTATTCACACTTGTTAGTTTGCACTCTAGTACCTTGATTCCCATTTTCATTATTGGTGGGTGATCTCACGTCTGTTAACGGTATACATAAATGACCGGTAATCAGACAATGGACTACTATGTTCAAACTTGACACCTCTATTCACATAGTAGGACATGTACTCATAACAGTCTGTGTAGAAGACCTTCCAGATTGGTGGCATCTCTTATATGCTACCCCCTTGATCGTGCCATTGTTCATGAGGTCTCAGCTCTCGTGACTTGATTCCAGTATATGTCAGACATTTCCAGCCATTATGGAGATCATGGTCCTTTGTATATCTTCATCATGGAGATTCTGATCTATGTATATTGTACGTGGCAATGGCCACTTATGTGATATTTTTTATCATGCCTATTCATGGCCATTGTATTCTTATGTATTGGGGACTGCTATATGTATTTGTGGTGATGTGCAGAGTTGTATCATTGTACTATGCTGATTCGGTGGCTGGTCTTCCATTTGGAATCCTTCATAACTCCACTTCTGGGATGGACTTATAATGTATTTCGGCCATCCTATGACTCCTCTGACCTCACACATTAGGGGGCATCTGTTATAGCTGATTTTACCACTCCAGGTGAATCACACTTGTATGGCCTTCCCCTATCCCTCTACAGACTCCTTAGACCCCTTGGACCATTTTTTGTCCTTTGATGTTTCCTTGACCATCCCTATAAACATGTGAAAATTAATACACGTGACTTTTAAACCCCTAATCGTGTATATACGCGGGTTTGACCCCTAAAACCACGTACATCAGGATGTGTGCAAAATCCAAATCCTTTTGGAGTTTTCTTTGACATGGATCTGACTCACTTGACTCGTGGCCTTCCATATGCCTTGAGATCGCTCGGATTTGACCTTTCATTACGCCTTTGAAAAGCTATATAAGGAACTCTTTGATACATGAAGGCATATGAGAGAATTGACACCAAAGAAACTATAGTCCATTGTTGTCGGAACTTGTGCTTGAGTCTGCATCCCTTTGTCCCTTGGAGCACTTTTGTGTTCTTCCTAAGCTTGCCTTTTGCTTGTGAGATTGCTATCGAGAGATGGAGGATTGAGGTGGTGGAGGCCCAAGTGGGGGATTCAGTTTCTCCGATTCGCAAATGTGCCGACAAAGGTTGTATCCATTTTAATCTCTGATTTTATATTAATAGAAATATCTTTTCCTATCCAATGATGTATGTTTGAATGAATATTTTATCCATGGATGATTTCAAATTATTATACATTGTTGATTATATATGTAAGAATAGATCTAACACCCATATATATCATATGCTTGTCTTGTTTAATTATTGTTGAGGAAGTGATTTACTAATTCAACCTGAAGTTGGAAAGCTCAATGGGGATCTATTTCAATCATCCGGAATAAGGTACGAGGTCGGATCCTTTAGTGTTAGATATTTGATTTCTATTGCATATTGGAAATGGTTGATTTCTGGAGTCAAGCTGTCTGTTGTGGTACCCCAAGCCATAGGAATTTCTCTCCGTAACAGCAACATCATGAGCTCCCTCAGGATCCTCCAAGCTTGCTGCTGCCTCTGCTAGCGTTTCTAGTGCAAGACGAGCTTGAGGGATAGGGTTTGAGTTTTTCTTCTGCAACCTCATTAGTCTAATCATTCTATAAAGTCTGGTGTTGTCCTTCATTAGCCTTATATTCCTTCTTTTCAGTAGGACATACATCCCTCTCATTTCTAGAAGAGAATTATGCAACTTAGCATTATTCTTGGTTAATATTGCATTATTTATTTTTATGTCTATGTCTAAGATCTCCCTTCCATGTATTTGGCCTAACAACTCGTTGATTCTCTGTGACCTAGGCTTGCTTGAGGAAGTCTCTACCATTGGTTCACCTTGACCTTCCCTTGGTGTTGGTGAGGGAAAATTTGTTCTGTTGCAACCTGTTATGTTAGGTCAACTTTCTGCTCCTTTTCTTCTTTTGATTCTGAGTAGGGCAGGTTCAGTATATTTCCAGTTTGTATTGGGGCTTCCTTCTCTTTTCCACTGAAGTCCATATTTCTTTTGGCTTGGTTGGTTTTAGAAGTTGGAGAAGGATGATTCACTGTCACTGCTAAGGTATCCCTCCTCTGTCTCTTTCCACTCCTGGGGGTGGTGGATTTCTCTAAAGGGGACTTTCCTTTATCTTCTGGCTGTAAAGCTATTTCAAACTGATTCCAGAAAAAAAATATGCCCATGCTATGTTTCTCCTTTGCATCAATTCTTGGATAGCCAATTGTTTTAGGCCATGTTGAGATAACCTTCCCGCGATTTTAGTGGGCTCGGGCTTGACCTGGTGTGCCATCTTGGTTAGGCTCTTGTGGAGGTAGAAAGGTAGATTGAAAGGGCTTCTACCTGTAAAATGATTCATCAATTTGAAGTGATATATCGTCACCCTGTTATACCTACCTTCATAGGTTATGTAAACCAAGATTTCTTTCAATACTTGCTGCCACCTCTCCTCTAGTAAGGTGGATGGAATGCTTTTCTTCCATACTACATCTTTTTGTTCAGGTTTTAAGTATGATATGAATTCCACATTTTTAGTGACGGTGGTATTAAACTATTTCTCCATAGTTCTTGGGAGTGCTACTACTTCTACAATTAGGGTTTCATCAACTTGGAACTCTTATTTACCTATCAACACCGTAGAGACATCAAAAGAAAGAGCAAATGCTTCTACAACTTGCTGGTGTGAACCCTGGATTTTCTCACAAAACTTGTAACAGCCTACATCTTTGAAGAATTGGCAGAATTTTGGATGTGACTCAAGATAGCTGATGTCCCCTAGCTCCTGTTTCAGGGTAGGTCCTCCTCCTTTCTTCATCTCTGGGTTGTGCTTCTTAGTACCTGCAAAAATCAAAATTCAAACTCTATGAAGGAAATTAGCACACTGATTTCAGGGATAGCCTTGCGCAGTAAGGATGCATGCAGAGAATGTGGAGTGTACTGAAGATATGGTGCTGATTTTGAGGGGTTAACCACTCGATTGGTACTTGATTAAGATGATGGTGGATTCTGGTGATAACCACGAGATAGTTAACATAGTAATCATTTTAACTGGAACTTGATGCTTCGTGGAGGTTTAACTGCCATCATGGGATAGGTGGAGGGAAGGCTAGCATTTTGGTCTCTATCAGTCACTTCAGATCAATAACGACCTCTTATCCACCAACTTATGATTTGCTGCAATCACCCAATCTTTTCATTGGTTAAGTGCTAGATCATGACGTGCCTCATGCTGATAGCATTTGATTTTGATGGATAGCTAACTGTTTCTCTTTTTTTGGCCTTTTCAGTGGTTAAGGGAAACTAGGGTTAATTCGTAAGCTGCTGAAAGCTGGGATTTTCGATGGCTAATGAACCATTGTCACATTCGCCCAAGACACCGATATCTTCCTTTCCAAAATTTATATAAAAATGTAATTAATGAGCTTTCGGCGGTTTAATGTCTTCTTGGACCAATTGCTAAGCTACTGAAAGTTGGGCTTTTTGGTGGCTAATGAACTGTTGGCAAGTTTTCCTAAGCCACCAAAATCCCCCTTTCCAATATTTTATTCAAAACGTGATCAACAGGCTTTCAGTGGTTAACATGGTCCTGAGTTGAAACTGTTAGCTGCCAAAAGCTGGGATTTTCGGTGGCTAATGAACTTTTGGAAAGTTCGCCTAAGCTACAGAAAGATAAAACTTTCAAATTTCTTGAAAAATAGAACACTACATATTCCAACTTTGTTAGTCACCCAGACATATTTCATAATATGCCCTGGAATCTTCATCACTATGCAAAAAATAAATTGTCTGAGTAGACCTATTGAAAATTAATTTATTTAGTAGATAATAGACAGGGGTCGAATCCTTTGGGCATCCAAGCCTCAACTCACATCCATATAAAAATACAACTTGTTACATCAACCATGAATAGGATTTGAACCTTGTGGGTATTTGTTTACCAAGTCCACGCTATACATACAACGTATGCAGGCTACATTATCATTAACCTCAATATTCTAAATAACAAATAATTATGCTTCAACTAAGTCATAAGACTTAAGCTTTGCTCCTGTGCAGTAATCATGACCACGGGAAAATTAATTTAAACACACAGTCCCTTAAAAGTCAGTCTGCAGCAACGAATGCCATCATGGGTTTGCAACTAGGCATTTTTCACATATCCACATTACAAACTAATCAACGAAATAATGACAGTAATGCAACCAGCCAGAGCTATCGCAACAACCTTGGGGAAGGATCATGGCACTCACGATAAGGCCTCAACCCTGAATGCTGTCAATGATTACAGCTGAATAAAAACACTTAATCCACAGCCCAACAATGAAGGAGAATGCCTCATTTAACCCACAAGAATGATCAGATAAGCGAGGCATAAATTCAATACATACATAGTAAATGTAAATACTATTTCCATTTCATAAAAACAATATATATTATGTACATGAATTCCAATAACACAAGTCAAGTATTATCCATTCATGCCAAGGGCTATGGTACCATTGCAAGCAATGGTGTTGCTGAGGCATAAAAGCCCCAAATTCCAAGTTATGACTTACAAATAACATAATATATACACAGAACCTGTAAGGGCACTAAGATTTGCTCCACGACCAAAAAGGAGTCACATAATATAAAAGCCCAAGTCTCTTAACACAGGCCCGAAGGCGCATCAAAACCTCAGAGAGAAGCCCCAAACAAAATGAATGAAGACAAAACACAGACATGCCGAGAGATAACAAGTATAGGCTTGTGTGGCAGGCTTACCTTACACCCTGGCACCACCTACGAACCAACGATGAAGCTTTGAGTCGCGCTGCTCTTCGCCAACCCTGGCACCTACAAACCACCAAACGAAACAAGGATGAGAAGTATGGACCATCTACAAGCAATGAGATAAATTTCAAATGTTGTCATGAAACCAACAGTGCTTACCTTTGTGAATGAGGTTGTCGTCTTCATCTCCTGCGCAAAGCCAAGACAAAAAAACCAACAACCAAGTGAAATGACAAACCATTGTGAGAGCCAAACCTTATGTTGGGTCTGCCACGATCCCCAAGGAGCATTAATGGCACCAGTCTGGTGTCCACTATCAAACTAAAACCCACATTTCTATAGTTTGCAAATGATTCGTTAATATTGGTCTCCATTCCATGCGATGCCTTAAACCCCAATCTTATATGGTTCAACCATATTTTAACGCTCCACCCCAAATCATATTACAAAGTATAATATATATCGAGGTTTTGGGTAATGTATAGTCAATACAATATACATGCCAACCCAAAGTTTAAATACCAAGTATTTTATATAATGGGTATCACATAACCATAGGCTTAAGCATTAAATTATGCTCTTCCTTCTTCTAAGCCTCAAGCTTAAGAACCATGGCATATTAAATATGCCATGGTAAAATGATAATCAGATATAAAATCAACGTCTAGTTTTTAAGCCCAATTTTATAACCTGCAAATAGAAACAGAGGTTATGTTAATGTTTTTAATAAAATAAACAAAGAATGTAAATATATTAACATATAAAATATGGAACATAAATACCTAATGAATTATAAGTAGCATATAGATAATTCATCTAGGTTAAATAATTAATGAAGTTCGTAATTACCTTTCTAGCAATATGGATCTGTAATGAAGCATAGTAATGAACATCATGTGCATTAATGATCAACACCTTCAGCACTCAGAAGCAAGTCTCTGTTGTGAAGTATGGTCTGCATATGAAATAAAAAAGGTGGCTTAGTTCTAAGAACTAAGTAAGCCTGCTAGTCAAGTGAACACTTTACCTCTCAGACCATCATGGGAGAACGATTCTGGCCACCCTGCCCACTTTGTTCCCACAAACAGAGTTAAGTTAGAACCATATAAATAACAAGTAACAATATGCAGAATGAACGAAGCATATAATCAAGTAACGACACATGCATGACAATGTGTAACTATGAGAATCAAAGTAGTCATCAACCTTTACGACATCTTAATTAAAACACAACAATAAGTACAACTGAAAGTAAGATGATAGAACGTAAGAAAAACTTACGACCAAACACTGGTACAACTAGTGTACGCTATATTCCGCAAGTTGAATAATGTTCCATTTAGGTAGTTTTTACTAGCCTAATAAATTTTTATTTTTTTCAATTTTTGGGGACATTACAAGTGGCATCAGAGCCCAGTTTCAATACTAAGAGACCTATGGGTGCACCAAGCATTTACTGCAAGGAAAATAAAGTATGATATTAAATTTGTTACTAACAGAAAATTTTCCAATTATTTAAAATTTTTGAAATTTCAGGAAACTTTTACTAAATAGTTCAGTTCATGAACACTGAGGAAGATAACAGCCAGCAAAGAAGGATGAACACCCCCACCCCAGAAGCAGAACTTGTGGTGGAGATGAATTCTGATATTTTGAATACTATACACAACCTTCAAGCAAAATTGTGAAGTATCAGAGAAGATAGTTTAAACGAAAGAAAACAACAACAAGCTATAAATGAAGCATTACTGAGAAATATGATGGTAGGAAGCTCGTAGAGTAAACCTACCCAGTCCACAAACAACTCCAAAAGAGAACCTTACCATAAATGGGCCAGCAACCCAAGAGAAGAAGAAAAAGAGGAATGCACCCCTGAATCACCAAAAGGAGATCATCATAGTCCTTCCAGTGATGACTCTCTTTCTCCCCGAAGAAAGAAACAAATAAGCAATGACAGTCTTCAAGGGGAGTTTAGAAAAATAAGAGCCCCAACCTATGAAGGTGAAGTAAACATAGGGGAGAAGGCTGAAGAGTGGCTTCTGTGCATGAGAAAATATTTTCAGGTTCATAACTACTCAAGTGAGATGAAGGCTCATCTTTCCATATATAACTTGAATGGAAAGGCAACAATATGGTGGAGAGATTTAAAACAAACCAAGAAAGATGAGCTAAGAGAAATATGTTGGGATACCTTCCAAAAACGTTTCCAAGAAAAATATATGTCAGAAAGGTTCTTCGACAGGAAAGTGAAAGAGTTTCACGAACTACACATGGGATACATGACTATGGATGTGTTTATTAATAAATTTCTAGATCTGCTGCATTATGTACCATACATCAAAGAAGAAAAGGTAAACATCCAATAGTTCCTAGGATGTCTTCCTCCCAGTTTTTGGGATAGGATTTAATTTGACATTTCTAAGACCTTTGATACCACCCTGCACAAAGCTAGGCTCTGTTATGAGCATGAACAACTAAGGCAGGAGAACATTAACCGAAACCGAGACAAGTCTGAGAGCTTATTGGATAACCGCAAACCTGGGTCTAACCCACAGCCTTACAGAAACAATAATAATAGCTTTCAAGCGAATAAGAACTTCAATAAATATAGTACAAAGCCTTATGTACCAGCTTCTAATGTTAACAAGGCAATAACAAGTGTAGCCAATGCTATGCTACTATAGATCAAGTGCTGCAAATGAAATGTGCCTCATTATGCCCGATATTGTAAGAACAAGACCAGTGGGGTCTTGTACAACTTACAAGAAGAACCAACTGTTGAGGACATAGCTAGAACACCGCGGATCTATGTAGCATTGGATGGCTGAAAGGAAGATCATCAAGCTACAATGGTTGATATAGAAGGTAAGATCTTGAACAATTCTATTTCAATACTTATTGATCCTGGTGCTTGCCATAGCTATGTTTTGCCTAAAATAGTTGATGAATGCAAACTAGGAAAAGTAAAACATGATAAACCTTGGCTGGTTCAGTTACCCACAGGTACGAAACAAAAAGTTTCAGAAATTGTTAAAGAATGTGAGGCAAACTTGAATGGTTTTCCTATGAAAGTAAACCTAAATATCCTACATTTAAGATCGTATGATGTACTTATCGGCATGGACTGACTAGAACAACACCATGTCATGCTTGATTTCTTCCACAAGTCAATATTGTGTACTGATAGCCAAGGGAACCAAGCGAATGTTCAGGGCATTCCAAAGAAAGTTTCTGTAAGAAAAATATCTACCTTACAAGCAAAGAGATGCGTCAGGAAGGGCTGCAAGTTGTTTGTAATGAACATTCGAGACATACATTCTGATAGAGAGAAACACATAGAATAATTCCCCATTCTTGAAGAATTTAAGTATGTGTTTCCTGAGGAAATCCCAGGACTACCTCCGAAACGAGACCTAGAATTTTCCATCAAATTGACCCAAGGATCAGTTTCAGCTTCTAAATCCCCTTACTGCATGAGTGCACTTGAATTGGTGGAATTCAAAATTTAGTTGTAGGAACTGATAGAGAAAGGGTATATCCAACCCAGTGTGTCTCCTTGGGGAGCACCTATATTGTTTGTAAAGAATAAGGACGGTATGATGCGGATGTGCATCGATTACCATCAGTTGAAAAAAATGAGTATCAAGAACTATCATCCACTCCCTAAGATCGATGGCTCATTCGATTAGGTGGGAGGAGTCAGAATCTTTTCAAATATTGACCTGTGATATGGGTACCATCAGGTATGGATTCATGATGAGGATATTCAGAAAACCGCCTTTTGTACAAGGTACGGGCACTACGAGTTTGTAGTGATGCCGTTCGGGTCGACCAATGCACCCACGAACTTTATGTGTATGATGAACAACATATTTAGTAGATACCTGGATAAGTTTTTCTTGGTATTTATAGATGATATACTAGTTTATTCGAAGAATAAAGAAGAATACTAAGAACACCTTTGCATAGTACTACAAGTGTTGATAGAACACTAGATTTACGCTAAGTTTAGTAAATGTGATTTTTACAAACCACATATATACAGTATTTAGGTCACATTATCTCCAAGACATGGATAGTTGTGGACCCAAAAAATATTAAAGCCATAAAGGATTGACCTACCCCTACTAGTGTGATTGACATTAGTTCCTTTTTGGGATTAGTCAGATATTATCGAAAGTTCATTGAGAACTTCTCGAGGATCGCTTGCCTCATGAGCACTTTGCAAAAGAAAGAAAATAAGTTCTTATGGATTGACAAGTGCAGAGAAAGTTTTCAAAAGGTTAAGGAGATTTTGATGACCACACCGACACTATGAATTGTGGATGCCGATGGGGATTTCATTGTTTGCATGGATGTAAGCAAGGAAGGACTTGGAGGAGTCCTCTTGTAGAATGATCATGCGATCTGTTATGAATCGCAGAAGTTAAAATAGCATGAGCAAAATTACCCTATCCACGATCTTGAGTTAGCTTCCATTATCCAGGCTTTAAGGATGTGGAGGCACTACCTCATGGGAAGTAAGTTCCTTCTGAAGACATACAACATGAGTTGGGAATATTTATTTGATCAACCAGATTTGAATGCAAGGCATTCTATGTGGTTGGATTTCCTTAGTGAGTACCATTTCGAGCTAAAGCACATTAAGGGAAAAGAGAATAAGGTTGCCGATGCTTTGAGCCGATGAACTCATATGATATATGAGGTGACTTTGAGTCAAATTGATGCAGACTTGCATGAGAGGATTAGAGCGGCCAATGGATTTGACCCCTTCTATGTGCAAATCCTCAAGAAATTCTGGGAGGAAAGGTTGTTTCAACAACAAAAAGAATGCAAGGTATACGAATCTGGACTTCTATGGTCCAAGGATTGTTTGTATGTTGGAGAAGGAGGGTACCTTCGATCTAGAATCCTCACAAAATTTCATCAGGCACCCTACTTTGGGCACCCGGGATATCAAAAGATGATATCCGTCGTCAAGAGACACTTTTTCTAGCCTAAGTTAAAGGCTGACATTGCAATGTTTATTATGAAATGTTAAGAATGTCAGCTAGTCAAAGCTGAGCATTAGCATCCTGCAGGATTGTTGCAGGCGTTACCCATTCCGGAATGGAAGTGGGATGTCATTAGTATGGATTTCATCACCAGTTTACCGAAAAGTAAGAAGCAAAATGATTCTATTTTTGTGGTCATTGACAAGTTGTCGAAAGCAACACACTTCACTCATGTGAAGTTGACCTACAAAGTAGTGAACATTGCTGATATCTTCTTGAAGGAGATATTTAGATTGCACGGGATACCCAAGGAAATTATTTTAGATCGATATGTTAAGATTATAGGAAAATTTTGGAGATCTTTATTCTCCGGATTGGAGACGCAGTTGAACTTTGGCACTCCATATCACCCGTAGACAGATAGGCAAATGGAAAGATTAAACCAGATTGTTGAGGACATGCTCAAGATGTATGTCATGAACAACCCCAAGAAGTGGGAGGATTACTTGCATCTTATAGATTTTGCGTATAACAATGGTTATCAGAATTCTGCCAAGATGAGTCCCTTTGAGGTACTCTATGGATGGAAGTGTAGAACACTGGTTACTTGGGATATCACAATGGATCGGCTCATGTTAGGGCCTGATTTGTTGATGGAATTGGAACAGTTGGTTACCAAGGTCCAAGTGAACCTTAAAGAAGTACAAGACTTCCAAAAAAGTTACGCAAATCAGAAAAGGAAAGATAAAGACTTTCAAATAGGAAATCATGTTTACTTGAAAGTGAAATCCAAATGAAGCTCATTGAGCTTAGGTAGGTGTGGTAATTTAGCACCTAGATTTTGTGGACCTTTTGAAATACTGGCCAAGAAAGGGCCAGTGGCATATGAACTAACGTTATTCGCGCATGTAAGAGTCCATAATGTTTCCCATGCATCTTTGTTAAAGAAATATGTTTCTGATACTAAACATGTTGTTGATTGGTCCTTATTACAGGTGGAACCTGAAGGGGATTTTTCCCCTGTGCCTATTCATATACTGGACAAGAGAGAGGTGCAGCGTCGGAAGTGCACTGTAGTCCAGTTGAAAGTGCAATGGAATCACTTTGAGGCTGATGAGCCTACTTGGGAGAATGAAGCCACCATGAGAAAGGCTTACCCCGCCTTGTTTCATGATGTCATTTCGAGTCCCTAGAACACCAGGGACGATGTTTTTCTAAGCGGGGAGGGATTTAATATCCTGAATTTTGGACCTAACAATTATAGGCATGTTCCTATTGATTATGATGATTATCTTAATGTTTAATTTTTATATATTGGTTCGAAGACCCCACTGCATATGAACATGATGACATGTTTTATATATTGGGTGTAAGCCAATTATTGATGATATATATATGCTTGTTTGTGTTGGGCATGGACCCTGAAGCACATGATTGATGAGATGTTTTGTGTTGAGGGGAAATCTCTAGAGCACATGCATGATTGATGATTTTTGTTGAGCAAGGAACTCTGGCGCACATGAGTACTTACCTTTGTGTTGAGAAAGAATCTCTGGAACACATGAAAATATAATTGGAAGTGTTGGGCATAAGCCCTGGATCCTTTCATGTTGATGTTGAGCATAAGCTCTGGAGCATCTGTTCCTTGGCCAGTGTATCCCTAGGTGTATCATATAACTAAATCCTAGCATTAGTGTTAAGCGAAGATCTCTAGAATTGCACTAGGTTGTAACTCCCTGTTAAAGTGTTGAGTATGGGCTCTAGTAAGTGCTAGGGGTTACTGAAAAGAATTTAATAACTTTCAAGTGAAAATGACTCGAGAAAAATATTGATCTCATCATACTTATTTATAAGTGATTAAATGAAATTTCAAATTTCTGTATTCTCATCAAGTACCGAAGAACTACCACGTTATACGAGGGAAATCCAAAATGCAAGGATGTTTAGAGTTGCCTAGCCTAGTAGACGTAAACCATCTACCTACTTGACCTTAATGAAGAATTCTCATTAAGTTGAGGGATCATGGTATATGATGCCCAAAGACAAATGTTAACAAGTGTTATATTATTATGTACTTTATACATGGTATGTATAAATACTTAAATATATTTCTAATATTAATGATGAAAGAAAGAAAGAAATTCTCCATCCATTATTATTTATTATGTAAAGATAAAATAAATAGTCCAAAACCTACAAAGGCTAATTAGGAACTAGTTGAAATTTGCTAAGTTAAAATATTAATAATTACCCAAAGTAATTGAAAATGGTTAAATCAAGAAACCAAGGTTTCTTGATTTAACTGTCCCTTTGACTGGAAATTCTGTCTATAAAGACTCAAGCCAAGGAAAGGCTTGGGGTTCTGATCTATCATTAGAGGAGTCATTTTTCTACCTGTTTTCTCTCAAGTAATTCTTGGAGAACATTTCCCTGGAAGGAAAAAGGATAACTGATCGAGATCTGATATACCAAATAAGAAACCCTACCTTAGGAGCTCTAAGCTACTTGCATGTTGGAGTCCAGCTCAGGGGGATCCAGATGAAAACTAAGAATGGTTACGGGTCAGGGTTGGGTGGAACATGGTATTTCCCAAGCGATTTGGTCATAAAAAATAGAGGTCATATCTTCCTTGAATTGTTAATGCTGGTTATTTGAGTGTGCAGGTTCATCCATTAACAAAGCTTCAAGTTGCATGTATGAAGCCCTAGACTATCTATTTTACTTTACTAGAATAAATGATAGCTATGTTAGGTAAATGATTACATTGCATTTTCCTAACCCAATGTATATGTTTATTTGTTTAAATCTGCTAGGGTTGCATTTTAAATATTAACCCTAGAATGTAAGTGATTTTCTATACATAGTTTATCCAAGGTTTATTCATTAGTTTACTTATGTAAGTTTAATTTATTTAGAAATTTTCATCAAGGGTTCTGCACCCTATTTTTAATTCATGTATTAGTTTTACTGATGAAACTGGGTTAAGTACAAACTAGGTTTATTTCAGATATGTTGTTATTTGTTCATTTGATCTTTATACTCTACTGACATATTCCATTTGTCAGTAGAGGCATGTTTTAGATTTAGATAGAGTAATTTTTAGAAACTTACAACCTAGATAAACCAAATTGTTATCTACAAACTGAACTACTATAGGTATATATAAATATATATGCAAATCAGAGATTAAATAGAATTATGAATCTAATCTACTAAATACAGTATTTATAAACTGAAGTACAAAATTAATGTTCTACTTATAAGCTAAAATAAATAAAACAAGAAAGACCTTTCAAGGTCTGTATATTAAATACAAGATAATTGCTAAAACATTCCATTAAAATTAACATCAACATAAACA
Source organism: Pseudotsuga menziesii (assembly GCA_001517045.1). Classification (NCBI taxonomy): domain Eukaryota; kingdom Viridiplantae; phylum Streptophyta; class Pinopsida; order Pinales; family Pinaceae; genus Pseudotsuga; species Pseudotsuga menziesii. The sequence goes on from LPNX010376471.1 coordinate 344,173, forward strand.
ACGAACAGAGGGAGTAACGTGACCATTCTTTGTTCCAAATATCAAGTCTCTTTTCATTATTTAAAATCCACAATATTATAACATAAATCCACATAATCAAAGCTTATGCCATAAGAATCAAATAGTCTCATTTAAATATTGCTCACAGCCATAGCAAAACAATTAACGAAAATAATACCATAATCATTAATTAATGCACTCAGTATTACATAAGGTCGCAAAAATGAATCTTTTAGACTATCATTTATAATCACTACAGAACCATGAAACCATCATATTAAAAACCCCAATATAATTCAATACACATGAATCATTTTCATTTATAAACCATATCCAAATCTCTACATAGTCCAAAGTAATTACAAGGATGGATAGGGATCGAATCCTGTGGGCATCGAAGCCCCAACTCACATCCATATAAAAATACAAATCGTTACATCAACCATGAACATGATTTGAACCCTGTGGGTATTTGTTTACCAAGGCCACGCTATACACACAGTGTATGCAGGCTACATTATCATTAACCTCAATATTATAACTAATAAACAATTACGCTACATCTAAGTCGTGAGACTTAAGATCTTCCCCTACGTAGTAATAATGACCACGACCAAATTATTTTAAACACATAGACCCTTAAAAGTTAGTCTATAGTAACGAAGGCCATCATGGGTTTGCACCCAGGGATTTTTAACATATCCACATTACGAACTAATCAATGAAATAAGACAGTAATGCAACCATCCAGAGATATCATAGAAACCTTGCAGAAGGCTCATGCCACTCATGGCAAGGTCTTAACCCAAAACACTGTCAACGATTACAGCTAAATAAAAAAACTTAATAGACAGTCCATCAATGAAGGCGAATGCCTCATTTAATCCACAACAATGATTAGATAAGCGAGGCATAAATTCAATACATGCACAGTAAATGTAAATACCATTGCCATTTCATAAACATAATATATATTATGTACATGAATGCCAATAACACAAGTCAAGTATTATCCAATCGTTCTAAGGGCTATGGCACCATTGCAAGCAATGGTGCTTCCCAGGCATAAAAGCCCCAAATTCCAAGTTATGATTTACAAATAACATAATATATACATAGAGCCTATAAGGGAACTAAGATTTGCTCCATGACCAAAAAGGACTCACATAATATAAAAACCCATGTATGTTAACACAGTCCTGAAGGTGCATCAAAACCCCATAGAGAATCCCCAAACCAAATGAATGAAGATGAAATGTAGATAGGTTGAGAGATAACAAGCATAGGTTTGTGTGGCAGGCTTACCTTACACCTTGGCACTACCTACAAACCAGTGACGAAGCTTTGAGCCATGCTTCTCTTCACCAACCCTGGCATGTGCAAACCACCAAACCAAACAAGGATGAGAAGTATGGAGTGTCTGCAAGCAACGAGATAAATTTCAAATGCTGTCATGAAACAAAAAATGCTTACCTTCGTGAACCAGGGTGTTGTTTTCATCTCCTATGCAGATCCAAGCCCAAAACAACCAACAACCAAGTGAAATGACAAACCATTGTGAGAGCCAAACCCTATGTTGGGTCTACCACGATCCCCAAGGAGCATTAATGGCGCAATTCTGGTGTCCACAATCAAACTGAAACCCACATTCCTATAGTTTGAAAATGATTCGTTAATATTGGTCTTGATTCCATGTGATTCCTTAAACCCCAATATTATATGGTTCAACCATATGTTAACACACCACCCCAAAGCATATTACAAAGTATAATATATATCAAGGTTTTTGGTAATGTATAGTCAATACAATATACATGCCATCCCAAAGTTTAACTTGCCAAGTATTTTATATAATGGGTATTGCATAACTATAGGCTTAAGCCTTAAACTATGCTCTTCCTTCTTCTAAGCCTCAAGATTAAGAACCATGGCATATGAAATATGCCATGGTAAAATGATAATCAGATATAAAATCAAGGTCTGGTTTTTAAGCCCAAGTTTATAACTTGCAAATAGAAACAAAGGTTATGTTATTGTTTTTAATAAAATAAACAAAGAATGTAAATATACTAAGGTATAAAAGATGGAACATAAATATGTAATGAATTATAAGTATCACATAGATAATTCATCTAGGTTAAATAATTAATGAAGTTCGTAATTACCTTGCTAGCAATCTAGGTCTGTAATGAAGCATAGTAACAAACAACAGGTGCATTAATGATCAACATCTTCAACACTCCTTAGAAGCAAGTCTCCATCGCGAAGTATGATCTGCATATGAAATAAAATAGGTGTCTTAGTTCAAAGAACTAAGTAATCCTTCTAGTCAAGTGAACCCTTTACCTCTGAGACCATGATGGGAGAACGAGTCATGCCAATCTTCCCACTTTGTTCCCACAAACAGAGTTAAGTTAGAACCATATAAATAACAAGTAAGACTATGCAGAATGAACAAAGCATATAATCAAGTAACGACACATGGACGATAATGTATAACTATGAGAATCAAAGTAGTCATCAACCTTTACGACATTAATTAAAACACATCAATAAGTACAACTGAAAGTAAGATGATAGAGTGTAAGAACAGCTTACGACCAAACACTGGTACAACTAGTGTACGTTATATTCCGCAAGTTGAATAATGTTCCGTTTAGGTAGTTTTTACTAGCCTAATAATGTTTTTTTTATTTTCAATTTTTGGGGACATTACATCCTAACAACAATTTGTCAACATCATTACTTCATGTAATGGGAGTGTTACATTTCCTACCATATAATATTTTAAAAGGACTAAGTTTAGCAGAATCTTGATAATGATTATTGTATGCAAATTCAACTAAGTGCAAATAATCTTCCCATTTCTTGGGACAATCTCTAACATACATTCATAACATGTCTTATAGTACTTGATTGACTCTTTATGTTTGTCCATTTGTTTGTGGATGATAAGAAGTAATGAAATTCAATTTAATATCTAGTCCTTTAAACAATGATTTCCAAAAATTACCAGTGAACTTAGGATCTCTGTCAGAAATTATTACCTTCGAAATTCCGTGCAATCGAAATATTTCCTTCATAAAGATGTCAACAATGTTATCATCTTTATGAGTTGTTTTAATAGGTATATAGTGTGATTCCTTGCTTAGTTTGTCCACTACTACCATTATTGAATCATTTTGTTTCTGATTTTTAGGCAAACTAGTTATAAAAGCAAGACTGGTGGCTTCCCATTTCCAATTTGGAATTGGTAATGGTTGTAAAAGACCTACTAGGTGTTGATGCTGAACTTTAACTTGCTAACATTCTATACACCTAGCTATAAATTTAGCAACTTCGTTCTTCATATTAGGCCAAAAATACTATTTTCTCAACATTGTTATCATCTTTTGATACCCCAAATGTCCGAAATAAGGACTTTTTGTGTACTTCATTTAAAATGAGAAGTTTAATTTTTGACATGTTAGGCATATAAACTCTGTTTTTATACAACATTAACCCTTTTTCATTTAAACTGTAATATATATTTACATTTTTAGATACATTTTGAGTTACTTTTTCTCTTAGATTTTGGTATTATGTGTCCAGTTTTATCCCTTCTTCTAATTTATCATCTAATTCTGTTTTATAACTACTAATGGAAGCTATAAAATTTGTTATTTCATTTTGGCTTAAGGCATCAACCACAATGATTTTCCTTTCCTTTTATGTTTTTAATTTTAAAATCATATTCGCTAAGGAAAGCTAACCATCTAGCTTGCCTTGCGTTCAGATTTGATTGATCAAACAAATACTTCAAACTTATGTTATCAGACATTAGTAAAAATATTTTACCTATCCTATGATGGCACCACATTTTTAGAGCATGAATTATGGCAGCCGGCTGTAAGTCATACGTTGAATAATTCTTTTCGTGTGTTTTTAAATTCCTTGATTCGAATGGAATTGCATGACCTTCTTGTGTTAGTACTCCACCCAAACCTCCATTGCATGTATCAGTGCATACAACAAAATCTTTGTCTAGATATGCTATTTTAAGTATGGGTGCAGTAGTTAACCGTTCTTTTAGTCTATTAATACTTTCTTCACACTTTTGACCCCAGACAAATATTTTTCCCTTTTTCTGTAATGATGTTATGGGATTCACAATCTTTGAGAATCCTTCTCTAATTTTGCCATAATAACCCATTTTTCCCATGAATGATAGTACATGAGTTACATATTTGGGAACATGCCAATCAATTATTGATTTTATCTTATCTGGTTCTACTGATATCCCTTCCTTGGATATAACGTGCCCTAGATACTATATCTTATCATTGTAAAATTTGCATTTACCGAATTTAGCATACATTTTATAATCTCTTAAAACCTGTAGTATTATATGCAAGTGTTCATCATGTTCTTATTTTGTTTTAGAATAAATTAATATGTCATTTATGAAGATGAATACAAATTTATCTAAGTATCTGCTTAAGACACTGTTCATTAAACACATAAAAGTTGGTGGAGTGTTTGTTATCCGAAAGGGCATAACCAAAAGCTCATAGTGCCCGTGTCTAGTTTTGAAAGCAGTCTTAAAAATATCTTCGTCTTTAATTTTGACTTGATGATATCCATATCTCAATTCTATTTTCGAAAGTATCGTCACTCCACGTATCTGATCAAACACATCATTGATGCGAGGTAGAGGATATCCATTTTTAATTGTAATTTTGTTCAGTTGACGGTAGTCTATTGTGGAAATTGAACCCAGTGATAGAACAATAACACTCACAACAATTATCAATTGTACATGCAAATTCACTCACAAAAGAGACTGAATATGGAGCTGAACACTAAACTGTATTGAATAAGTGTACAATAGCCAACCCTGTAACATCATAGGCTACTGCAATAAATAATTACATAAGGGATTCGAATGCATGAGGAGGCAATTCGAATCTAGTCAAAAGCAGGCTTACTAAAATTAAGCAAATCCCCCATAGGTGCATAAAGCAGTTTCCAAAACTATCAAGGAGCTCACGAATTGGAAAAATCACTTGGGCAAGCTAAAAGGTAATGGAAGGACAACTCATACATACTTTTCATAGGAGAAAAGAGTGGAGGATGTGGAGGACAAAAAACTAGTTAACCTCACCTAGTCAAGCTTTCCCAATTGCCTTAAAGCACTGAAAAAGCAGACAATAAAGCAGAAAAAGCAGAAGGGCACTTAGGAGGCCAGGAATAAAGTAGAATTGATTCCTTGAGGTTTCCCAAGTGCTCCATGAGTCAAAATTAGAAAGTTTGACCACTATGTATGTGTAGATGACAACTTGCATAAGGTGGGACATAGAAACTAGGCAAATAAGACAAAAATGATTAATTTAATGTCTAAGGTAGCTAACTATGGGTTAATTATTCTAACACCCCCCTTAAGCCTGACTTATGAGTAAAATATCAGAAAAATATAGGGCCTAGCAACAAGGCTTAGTCACCCTTTACATACTGCATGTCCATACAACCAAGGAAAGAGGCAAAAACCCAGTGGGAAAATCCTCCCTTAAACATGGACTGTAAAACAAAATTTGGAAATCTTGTCTTCACTCATGCTTCACAGCATGATCAGCAATCCCCAGCAGTGATTTGAGATTGCTGAAGGTCTTCTCACAAATTGCTTTGGTGAAGATATCAGCTACTTGTTCTGAAGATGAACAGAAGAGTAGGTGAATGGTGCCATCATGCACAAGCTCTCTGATGTAGTGCATATGGATCTCAATGTGTTTGGTTCTCTGCTTCTAAACTGGATCATTGCAGATTCGAATGGTACTCTGGTTATCATAGTAGATGGTAGTTGAGTACTCTGATTCGAAGCCACACTCTCCAAGTAACCCCTGCAACCATAAGCATTGAGTTGCTGCATTTATAGCTCCTCTATACTTTGCTTCTGTAGATGAGAGTGCAATGGCACTCTGTTTCTTGCTTGACCAGCTGATTGGCCCTTCTGCAAGCATGAACACATATCCTGATGTGGACTTTCTATCTGTGCAATCACCTTCCCAATCACTATCAGTAAACCCAATCAAATCAAGATCATATTTTGCTTTATAGAAGATCCCATGTGTCCTTGTTCCCTGAACAAAGTTAAGGATCCTTTTGGCTTCTTTAAAATGGATCTCATGAGGCTGATCCATGTATCTAGAAACCACACTTACTACATAAGAAATATCAGGTCTAGTATGTGTAAGATACAACAAACATCCAATCAATTGCCTATACAGTGTATTGTTTACCATAGGTGAAGAATCAGCTTCTTCCAGCTTCACTCCTGAAAGAAAAGGAGTCTTGCTTGGCTTGCAATCCTTCATTCTGAATTTGTTCAACAAATCCAAGGCATACCTGGACTAGTGCACCTTGATTCCATCTTTGTTTTGAGCAATCTCAAGCCCCAAGAATTGGCTTAAGATCCCCAAATCTGTCATGGAGAAGGCTTCGTTCATTGCACCCTTCAAGGAAGCAATCTCATCCTTTGAGCTTCCTGTAATGAGAAGGTCATCAAAATATAACACAATGATCATTAATTAACCATTAATTAACTTCAAATATACATTTGTATCTGATTTGTACCGAACAAAATTCAATGATAGCAAGAAGCTATCAATCTTGGCAGACCAAGCCCTGGGGGCTTGCTTTAGCCCATACAATGACTTTCTCAACCTGCACACAAGAGACGGGTTAGTAGCAAATCCTTGAGGCTGCTGCATGTATATCTCTTTAGTGAGATATCCATTCAAGAAGGCACACTTTACATCCATGTGATGTACCTCCCATTGCTTTGAAGCTGCAATGGCTAAGGCTAGCCTGATGGAGTACATCTTTGCCACTGGTGCAAAGGTCTCATTGTAATCTATGCCATGAACCTATGAGTAGCCCTTGGATACCAATATGGCCTTGTACTTCATAGGTGAACCATCAGCATAAAATTTGGTCTTGTACACCCACTTACACTGAACTAGCTTCCTCCCTGGGGGAAGATCCACCAGCTCCCAAGTGTTGCTCTTCTGGAGTGAGCTAAACTCTTCCTTCATGGATGCTTGACATCTTGGATCTCCTGCTGCATCTTCATATGTCTGAGGATCTGATTCTACCATAATATGGCATTTCTTAGCAAACATAGGATCCTTCATGCACAGATCAGTCTCAAATTGAGATCTAGTCCTCCTAGGGTCATTGGGATTTCTTGCTAGCTCTCCTACTGCATGAATGGTCTTGGCTTCCCATTTTGGCCTTTTAGGGATGTTAGGATCTACAATAAACTCGTCACTATTAGACATATCAGAATCAGCATGTTCAACAATCTCTTCACTTACTTTCAGAGGATCTGGTGGTGAAGACGCTTCTCCACCTTCCACTGCTGCTAGGGGTTCTTCTTGAAACCGAACACACCTTTCAATGAACTTTGTTTTTGCTCAAATTTATTAGCTTGTACCATTTTGAATCTTCAGAGTACCCAACAAATAGACACTCTTGGCTTTGGGGCTACAAAGCCTTCCTCTTTTCTGTTGGAATTCTAGCCCAAGCCTTTGAGCCAAAAATCCTGAAATGGGTCACATCTGGCTTGTGCCCACTCCATGCTTCGAAAGGAGTCATGCCATAAAGTTGTTTATGAGGCACCCTATTCTGGATATAGGCTGCACAGTTGATAGCTTCAGCCCAGTACTTTGGTGGAAAAGTTTTGGCCTCCATCATGCATGTTGCCATCCCCTTCAGTGATCTGTTCTTCCTCTCAGCAACACCATTCTGCTGTGGTGTGTAAGGGATAGAATGCTGCATATGAATACCTGCATCTACACAATATTGAATAAACTCAGACTTGACATATTCACCACCATTTTCATATCTGAGGACCTTGAGTTTCCTCCCAGATTGGTTTTCAACCAAAGCCTTAAAGACTTTGAAGAGGCCAAAAACTTCAGACTTGTGTTTCAGGAAGTAAACCCAACAATACCTGGAAAAGTCATCTATGAAAGTCAATGCATATTTGGCCTGACTCATGGACATATGAGGGAAAGGGCCAGTAACATCACTGTGGATCAACTCAAGGGGTGCAGAGGTTCTCTCATGACTAGCTCTCTCAAATTTATGCTCTCGGTGTTTTCCTAGGATACAACCTTGGCAGACTCCTTTGGAAAATTTTATCTTGGGAAACCCTATGACCATGTCTTTTTCACTAACATCAGAAATATACTTGTAATTTACGTGGCCAAATATTTAATGCCAAAGCTTGCTTGCCTCATTAGCATGAATCAGATGAGCAGAGCGGTTTGAGTAGGTTAGGAAGTGTGAGAACATGTATACCTTCGAAGTATGATTTGCAACTCCTTTTGCAATGACTTTACCACTTGAGATCTCTGTGATCTCAACTTCATCAGGGGAGAATATGACCTTCTTTGGAGACCCAGTGTGAGTCATCTGATACACTGATAAGAGGTTGGAGGCAAGATCAGGCACATACAACACATTGCTGAACTGACCATGATCAAGTTCAATCCTCCCTTTGCCCGAACTTTCAGTGAGAGAGTCATCTACCAGTACTATAGGTGGACCTTTCGACATGCCAAGTGAGGAGAATGCCTCCTTGGTCAAAACCATGTGTCTTGAAGCTCCAGAATCAATGATGAAACTAGGTGAGCTTGATGTGCCATCAACCAATGCATGAACTCTCTCTCTGTCTTCTGAACTTGATCCTCCTTCTCTCTTCTTTGAGCTATCTAGAAGGGAGATGCCATTCTTCTCCAGGAGTTGGGTCAGCATGTCTATTAGATTCTTCATGCAGAAGCTCTCAGTATGATTGCCCTTACTGCAGTATGCGCACTTGCTCATTTCTCCTTTATTCTTCTTCTTCTGGTAATTCTTCTTGGAACCTTGTGGCTCCTCCGAAGACTTGTTCTTGTCTCTCTTTTGCTCAGGTGGATTTTTAGCTTTCTTTTTTCTTTTTGAATCCACCTTTGAACCTCCAGCAACCAGAGCTTGGTATTTGGATGGTTTGATGGTGCCCATCATCACCAGCTTGTCTTGTTCTTGTGTGAGAGATTCCATGAAATCTGCAAGGCTAGGCATCTTCCAGGTTCGACCTATCAACTTTGTGGCATAGAAGGTTGAAACAAACACTGAATAGTCAAGGCCAATCTTTGAGAGTATGGCCAAGACCAGCTGATCATCCTTCTTTTTGATCCCACATTGTTTTAGCTGCAAAACAAGTGCTTTGAACTTGGAGAAATAGAGTTGCAAGGATTCAAAGCTATTGGGACTCAGGGAGATCAGTTCATTTTTGATTTGATGTCCCCTCATCTCATCTGTCTTTCCAAAAATATCAACAAGCTTCTCCCATAATTAATTCGGTGATGTCAATCCATCAAGATGGAAAAGGAGGTCTCTGGAAATACTCAGACACAAGAGACCATAGGCCTCATCCCTCCTGTTGTGCCATTTTATCTTCTCTGCAGCTGCATTGGGATCTACTTCTATTGCCATAGTCACCCTGTAGAGGCCTTTCTCTCTCAATAGTATCTCCATCTCTGCTTTCCATTCAAAGAAGTTGAAGGGAGTCAAGACAATCTTTTGAGATTGATCCATAGCTCAGAAATTGTCCTGGCTGTCAGTAGAAGGCTCCCAGTCACTAATGTCGAACCTGCAAAAAAAATTTGAAGGAGAGAAATTGATCTACAATGGCTCTGATACCATGTGGAAATTGAACCCAATGATAGAACAATAACACTCACAAAAATTATCAATTGTACATGCAAAATCACTCACAAAAGAGACTGAATATGGAGCTGAACACTAAATTGTATTGAATAAGTGTACAATAGCCAACCCTATAACATCATCAGCTGCTGCAATAAAGAATTACATAAGGGATTCAAATGCATGGGGAGGCAATTCGAATCTAGTCAAAAGCATGCTTACTAAAATTAAGCAAATCCCCCATAGGTGCATAAAGCAGTTTCCAAAACTATCAAGGAGCTCACGAATTGGAAAAATCACTTGGTAAAGCTAAAAGGTAATGGAAGGAGAACTCATACATGATTTTCATAGGAGAAAAGAGTGGAGGATGTGGAGGACAAAAAACTAGTTAACCTCACCTAGTCAAACTTTCCCAATTGCCTTAAAGCACTGAAAAAGCAGGCAATAAAGCAGAAAAAGCAGAAGGGTGCCTAGGAGGCCAGGAATAAAGCATAATTGATTCCTTGAGGTTTCCCAAGTGCTCCATGAGTCAAAATTAGCAAGTTTGACCACTATGGATGTGTAGATGATAACTTGCCTAAGGTGGGACATAGAAACTAGGCAAATAAGACAAAAATGATTAATTTAATGTCTAAGGTAGCTAACTATGGGTTGATTATTCTAACATCTATAGATAGACGTAATGTACCGTCTTTCTTTTTAATGAATAAGATAGGTGCTCCCCAAGGGGATACAGTTGGTCTTACATCATTTTTGTCTATTAGTTCTTGCAATTGTAATTTTAATTTTTCAAGTTCTTAAATGTTCATTCAATAAGGAGCCTTTGAATTAGGTACGAATCCTGGTATTAGTTCAATTGTAAAATCCATATCTCTCTTTGGAGGTAATCCTGGAATTTCTTGTAGGAAAATATCTGAAAATTATTGTATGATTGGAATATCATCGAATTTTAGCTTATCTTATTTATCCATATCTTCGTTATTTATTATATGTACAACAAAGACTTTACAACCTTTCCTTACAGAATTTTTCATTTGTAAGGTGGATATTTGTCTAACAGAAACTTTCCTAGGTATTCCTTGGACTATAATCCTTTATCCATTATCATTTAAACAAGTAAATATTTTCTGAAAACAATTTAAAATTAGTTGGTGTTTTTCCATCCAATCCATAGCTATTAAAACATCATAAGATCCTAACGGTAATGCATTTAACTTGACTTGAATTTTGAATTGGTGCATGGACAAATCACAATTTTCAACATAATTAACTACTTTCATTTTAGTCCCTGTAGCCAACTGGACCAACGAAGGATTTTCAAACATTTTCAAAGATAAATTGCATTTTTCCACTATGCTAGGTGACACATAGCTTAAACTAGCACTTGGTGTTAGTTTTTCATCACATTAAGCTAGCATTATGATCTTAGGATCTCTTCACTAAGAGAATAACAAGCACAGCAATAAAACATAAGCACATCACAAGAGACAAGAGACACAAAGAGTTTTCCTCGGGGAAACCATAAAGGAGAAAACCCCGCAACTTCCTTAGAGATAGAATCAACACAAAAACAGTAAGAGATCTCCCAAAATAGCAGTAGTCTTCTTCTTCTGTCTAGTCCCAATATTTCCTTCTTCACTAGTGCACCACACTTGAGTGAGTGAATGATGTGTAGTACAAGTGATAAATAGAGAGACTCTCACTCTCTATTTATATTCTTCCGTTCACTTGAAGTGCACTAAATCATGTCGGCCCAACTAACAATTACTTACTCGAGCCTACACCTTAATTAGTGTATAATAACTCAAGTTCCCCGAAACTGTGGGGACTTCCACAATGACTTGACATGACTTGTTTACATTATAGATCCTCCCGATCGGAACATCGGGGCATGACAACATGACTCAAATACATAATAGAAACATCATGAAATAAACATCGGGTTACAATACATAAGATACATAGAAGAATACATTCTGAAGTTACATATACATCAACACTCCCTCTTAACTAGGAAGGTATTCTTTCGACACAATTTTCAGCACTGGTCTTCTTCTCTGTATCAGCTGGATCATCTCGTCTTCAAGTCATCTTCATCTTCAAGTCATCATCGGATCTGGATCATCTCTCGATCTGGATCATCACTGCTGGATCTGGATCATCTCTCGATATGGATCATCATAGAACATCATCACTGGATCTGGATCATCTCTCGATTTGGATCATCATCACTGGACTGGATCTGGATCATCACTCAATCTGGATCATCACTGCTGGATCATCATTACTGGATCTTGATCATCACTCGATCTAGATCATCCCTGGTGCTATCTCGCGATTCTTCTCGTCATAGGAAGTTCTACAGAGACAGCCCTTTTTCATGCTGGTTGTAGCCCTACTCCTCATGTAGGTCTTCGCCCAATACTTACATCTGACCTACTTGTCAGAAAGGCACGCCCAACACTTACATCTGACCTACTCGTCATAAAGGCCCAGCACTTACGTCTAATCAACACATGATGCGAAGACTGGCTCAATCATCTCTATATGATCAACACATGATGCGAAGATAGATACTGCACTTACGTCTGATCAACACATGATGCGAAGACTAGCACAGCACTTACCTCTGATCAACACATGATGCAAAGACTGGCTCAATCATCTCTATCTGATCAACACATGATGCGAAGAATGTCACTGCACTTACGTATGATCAACACATGATGCGAAGACTGGCACAACACTTACGTCTGATCAACACATGATGCGAAGACTGGATCAATCACCTCTATCTGATCAACACATGATGCCAATATAGATACTGCACTTACGTCTGATCAACACATGATGTGAATATTGGCACAACACTTACGTCTGACCAACACATGATGCAAAGACTGGCTCAGCACTTACATCTGATCAACACATGATGCAAAGAATGGATTTGCACTCACATCTGATCTTGTAGGAACCAATCCTACAGTCATATCAGAATGCCCCCCAGTCCTCCTTGACTGAGCTACCTAGTAACTGACCAAGCGCCTCCATTCTCCTAGAGAATGGCAGTTGCCCTTACATCGGACCTGCTCGTCGGAATGGCCAACACTGACATATGACATGGAAGGAACTAAATGCTTTAGCCATGAATAGAATGGTTCATCCCTTACATCTGATCAAGTGGGAACACATCCCTCCATCACATCAGATTGGCTACTCAGCTTTTACACTGAGTGTTCCTGGTAACTGACCAGGTGCCTCCATTCCTAGAATGGCAATTGCCCTTACATCTGTCCTACTCGACAGAATGGCCAGCACTCATATCTGACATGGAAGGGAGCAACCCTATCACCATGACAGAATGGCTCAGCCCTTACATCTGACCATGGAAGGAACCAATCCTCTCACCATGTCAGAATGGCTATGGGTCTCATCACTTTCTCTAGGAGGAAGCCTCAATCTGGAGAACACCAAGTCTCTCTCTGAAGTACTTGAACTTCATCCTAGCCAATGGCTTTGTCAATACATCAGCTATATGTTCCTCCGTTGCAACATACAGGAGCTTCACTGCTCCTCTTTGCACCATATCCCTGATATAGTGATATTTTATCTCGGTATGCTTTGACTTGTCATGGAACACTGGATTCTCTGACAACTTCACGCAACTTTGGTTGTCACAATGTATACAAGTAGCATCCAATGGGAGATCAAATATATTATACAGTAGCTTCCACAGCCATACTACCTCACAACTAGCTGAACAAGCTGCGACATACTCTGCTTCAGCTGTACTCAGTGCCACACAGGATTGTTTCCTGCTAAACCAAGAGATCACACCTGATCCCATACTGAAGCAACACCCTGAAGTACTCTTCCTGTCGATGGCACTGCCTGCCCAATCTGAATCAACATAATCCTCTAGGTTAATCTTCTGATTCACATCGTACTTGAGCCCATAATCAACTGTACCCCTGCATGCTTTGCAACCATCAGGTGAACATGTCTCAATGTGTTCACAGCAAGGCAAGTATCTAGTCTCAGGTACATCAAGGACCCAATCATCTGACGATACATCGTAGCATCAACCGTCTCTGATGAAGCATCACTTAATAGCTTCAGGTTTGATGCCATAGGTGTGGCCATGCAGTCCATCATCCTGAACCTCTTTAGGATTTCTACTGCATACTTCCCTTGTCCAAGGAAGATTCTATCTGCACTCTGCCACACCTCCATACCTAGAACAATAGTGCATCGACACATAACAGGAACATCAGTGGTCTTCCACCTTCAACCTTGAAGCAAAGGTTGGAATCCACTTTACTCTCAGTAAATCCTAGAGTCATCAGTAATCTGCCCATCCTGTCATACCATGTCGAACCTTAGATCTTCTGTAGTCACTCCCTCTGAAGCGGAGCATCATACTCCCTCTGTCTTCTGTGCTCTATGCACTGAAAAACATTCTGTACTAGAGTGACAAGTAGCTTC
>LPNX010376471.1:358432-461777 GCA_001517045.1 Pseudotsuga menziesii
CTTGCATATTCAACCTTGTAGAAAAGGTTAAGATCTTCATCAATCTCATCATGTATGTGTTTCAACTGTAAATGTCTCTTCGTAGTCTAGGCCTTCCTTTCGTGAGAAGCCTCATGCTACGAATCTTGCATTGTATCCCACGATATTTCCATCTACTGCATGATGGAACTATGAACTTCTCTTCAGGTCTCGATACTACGCCCTGACATCGTTCTTCTTGAACTGGTCTTCCCTTTCTTCTTGGTGGCTGGAAGGTTCTGCATCAATGATGTCACTGCACTCGTCATATTATTCTTCATTTTGAAATGTCGTCACTTACTCTTTGGAACAAGTCTTCATTCTGCTTTGCTTGTAGGCGATTATGTATGCGGTCTTTCCTACAAGTCAAATGCAATTGTATGGTTAGAAACATTTCATAAGGAATATTTATACTGGCAAACACTTATGCATAAATATATGATCATGCAACTACTTTAGCCAATACAACATTCATCCATATCTCACTGAAACTTTCTAGATTCCTTCCATCTCTACCAGGACAACATTGAGATTGTGCACTAATCCAATATGTCAGCAAAGAGGTTTCATTCTAGATAAGTAGCAATGGAGAGTTGTATAGCACCATGGGCTATTTACCCATCACATGCATATTAGTAGTATACTGTTGTTAATGCAAACATCCTATCATGCATAATACATCAAATGAATATAAACAAATGCATAACAAAACAATATCATGAAATGACAATTGAATACTTATGTTTATTTGTTTCGAGGGTAGACTCCTTCTTGAGCCTTCAACTTCATCGTCTTCTTCATTCATAATCGCATCGTTTCTTATCCAAATGCTGAGGTGGATAAGAGGTTCTTCTAGAGTTTAGTCCTTTGTATTCCTCGTTGCTTGAGAGATCTTATTTGGATGGTGAGAGCCAGATCTTCAAATGCTCCCGTCTTATCTTCTCTTCTTATGGGTAGAGCTTCTTCTTCTTCCCAAAGTTTGCTGAAAGTAATCACTTCCTTCTGGAACACATTCCTTGAATGAAAGAATTCCATGATCCTGGGAGGCCATTCAAGGTGGCCATCACCACTTCTGCATTCTTCACTTCTGCTTCAAGTTGTTCTTGATTTGAGAGACTCTTATGACTGCATGGTCTCTGCATTTTAGATCTTCACATTCTGATTTTTGTTCTTCCCTTCAAATAGCTTGAAATTCTGGAACAGCTTTTCTTGCAGTAGGTAGTGCTCTGTAATGCACATGTGCAAGCGTTCTATGCCAAAGCTCATTTGGCTCTACTATGTCATGGATCAAGGCTTATTCTGGATGGCCCTTTAATTTGTACAAGCCTCCTTCTTGTTCTCCAATCACTACCGCATCATCGATAGTCTTTCCTTTTGGCCACATGATGACTTGACCATCTATGAATGCAACCCGCATTCCTTTTTCATCAATGCTGAAATGGAGAGAAGGTTCTTCTTGAGTCCGGGAACAAACAATACTTCTTTCATTGTTAGAGACTTACCAGATTCTAGCTTGTATGAACATTCCCCACTACCTTTTATTGGATATTGGTAGTCATCTCCTAGTTTCACCTTGTGAGGTGATTCATGTTCTGACAGTCTTACAAAGGATTCCTTGAATCCTGTCATATGTTTGGAAGCCCCACTGTCTATAAGCCAATCATCACTTCCATGAGCTGATATCAGAACATATTCATCCTCGCTTGAAGAATCTTCACTTTCATATCTGGATCTCTTTCTGGATGGTTCATCATCCTCTGCAGCATGAGCATGATGTCTTCTTTGGCCTTGACCAAGTTCTTCTTGTGAACAGCTTCTAACCTCGTCTCCCTCCGAAACTGGAACCTCTATACTCATGTAGGTGTCCAATCCATTTTCTTCAAAGAGATCAAATACTTCTATGCTTGGAAGTTGTCAACTTCATCAAGCTTATCATCAAGCTATTGTGATAGATCATATTGAAATGAGAACCTCAAATGGAAATATCAAAGGATTAGATCTTACCGATTTGAGTTGTCCGTCCTTGTTTCGGAGTTGGCTGATCTAGGGTTTGTCATAGAAACCCTAATTTTCAAAACTTGGAATATTTCAAATCTAATTGGATAAACATATATATCTCTTCAAATGTAGCTGTCCAATGTACTCCTTTTCTGAATACAGTGGCGGGAACCTCTCGAAACAGGAAGCCCTAATTTTCCAATTTCTTCTACAGAAATTCCCGTTACTGTTTCTGTGATATCTCCGAAATTACTATTCCTCTGTCTCTGAAATTTTGTACTAATATAACCTAACATGTACCTGATCCAACACCATAGGTTTCATCAAAATTGGTTTCACCATTTTGGATTTATGATTCTTTTCCCAAAGTGACCTGTTACTGGACTGTTCAGAACAGCGAAGTTGTACGGAATTCCACATGTCCCTGATTCATCTTCTAAGTCTGATATTCAGAAAACCGAAATTAAATTCCAGGATATTTCTGGAACATCTTCAGGAATTCCATTTGGACCTCTGTAGCCCAAGATATTGCATATCTCCCCTGATGTCCTGTTTAGGGATGAATTCTGGAAGAGGCTGGAACCCTAACTTGGAGAGATCATATCTCCTAGAATACAGTGAATCAGAGTCTGATTTTTGGATACAGGATTCACCATGATTTTATATTCAGACCCTGCAATTTTCAGCTCTGGAAACATCTCCAATATTGGAATACAGTGACTGTACCAAAACTTAGCAGTTTTAGTATTTAGGGTTTCTCTAGCTCGAGGTCAAACTAGGGTTTGACTTTCCCAGAGATCTACCCAACCAAATTTCTTGATCCAGGTCTCTAAACTTCAGTTTTGATGAGGAGAAAAATTCTATGCTTGTCTCACTCAAAAATTCCTCTTTTGTAGAAATCCCTAATTTCCACATCGAAAACTGAAAATGCTCAAAATCAAATTCCGCTTCGACAGAAAGATGCACCCTTCAATGGAGAGTCATCCTAGCATACTTGTGCTGATAAATTGTGGAGAGAGACCCAAAAAGTAAGAAGCCCTAGCTTCTGCAGCTGCACAATGTCTTCTTCTCAGGTTAGCTCTGATACCATGTTAGTTTTTCATCACATTAAGCTAGCATTATGATCTTAGGATCTTTTTAGTGAGAGAATAACAAGCACAGCAATAAAACATAAGCACATCACAAGAGACAAGAGACCCAAAGAGTTTTCCTCAGGGAAACCATAAAGTAGAAAACCCCACAACTTCCTTAGAGATAGAATCAGCACCAAAACAGTAAGAGGTCTCCCAAAATAGCAGTAGTCTTCTTCTTCTGTCTAGTCCCAGTATTTCCTTCTTCACTAGTGCGCCACACTTGAGTGAGTGAATGATGTGTAGTACAAGTGATAAATAGAGAGACTCTCACTCTCTATTTATATTCTTACGTTCACTTGAAGTGCACTAAATCATGTCAGCCCAACTAATAATTACTTACTCAAGCCTACACCTTAATTAGTGTATAATAACTCAAGTGCCCCGAAACTGTGGGGACTTCCACAATGACTTGACATGACTTGTTTACATTAAAGATCCTCCCGATCGGAACATCGGGGCATGACAACATGACTCAAATACATAATATAAACATCCCAGAATAAACATCAGGTTACAATACATAAGATACATAGAAGAATACATTTCGAGGTTACATATACATCAACACCTGGGTCAATGAGAATGGAAACAGATTGGTTTTATATCATACCTTGTACTTCCACCATGGAGGTTTGATGGTTAGTCTGTCAATTATCCAAGGTTTCATTTTATTCTGGGCATTTGATTTACTACATCTCTAATTGTTTCCTCTTCCTGAATGGTATGCACATTGATGAAGTTCTCTTTTCTATTTGGACAATAATTGACATAATGCGGTCCTTGGCATTCCCAGCACTTTATAGGTTACTTATGTTCATTATTTTTAACATAATTATTAGGAATACCTCTTCCCTTTGGTGCTATAATAATTTCCTGTGTTTTACATTTAAAATATTTTATTTGATAATTATTCTTAGAGAAATTCTGAGAATTATTTTCGAAACTTTTATTAAACTTAAAACCTTTTCTCTTCTCATCAAAGTTGCTTGTTCTCTTATTCTTCCAGTTAGGTATGCTTTCTCTCTTCTTACTCAGTTTGTAACAGAAGTCGGCTTTCCTCATTGCCTCTTCAAGGGTCTTTGGATTATCAAATTAAATTCTGTCCTTGATGCTAGTGGGTAGACAACTTAAAAACCTTTGTATTTTAGGCTTTTCATCAATTATATATGGTAGATATCTTAGTAAAATTAGTAATCTTCTATTTAACTCTTTCATTGACATTGAACCAAGTTTTAGTTCATAAAACTCTTTAGCTCTTTCTTCATAATATTGTTCAGATAAGAATTTCCTTTTAAAGTACTTTACATTCTCCATGTTAAATACTTTTCCTTAAGGTTTTTGACTTTTTTTATGTCCTGCCACCAAATGTCAGCTTTTTCGGTTAGGTTGTAGATAGCCATCTAGGCTTTCAGTCTATCAAAGTAGTTATAAATTTGGAAGTACTTTTTAATCCCCGATAGCCAAGCCTCGACTTCTTCACCCTTTTCTACTTCCCTCTTGAACATGGGAGGTTTTATCTTTTTAAATTCTCCTGAGATTTCTTCTTAAGGTTTATACTTCCTTTTTCTAGGTTTACGATCACTTTCACTACTTTCACTTGTATATTTAAACCTACTTTTATGTGACTCTATGTTAACTCCTGAAGAAGATTCACTATCAGAAAATTTTAATTTCTTACCCTTGTGTTTGTATGATACTGTTTCATAATCAATTTCATACACCTTTCTTTTATCTTTACCTCTGTTGTGTATTTTGGTTAGTAAAATCTGATTTAGTTCCAAAATTATTTCATTATCTATTTTCATAGTTTGTAATTCATCCTTTAACTCTTTTAGTGTTTACAGTAACTTCAAGGGTTGATTATTTAATTCCACATAAATGTTTTCTGGATTATTGTGATGAGATCCATTTTTAGCAGATACTTCAAAACCTTCCATTTTCCTGCAAAACACAATTTTATATTTTTGTACAAAAATAAATTTAAAACATGATCAGTATATTTTGTTCTTTTGACATATGCGAGTGAGCTAGTCAGGCCTAGTGTCTGGAAACTCGCTCTGATACCACATGTAACATCTCCAACTTTACAAAATAATTATTTTCTTTAAAATAGTCTTAAGTGCAGCTATAAACAATATTTAACATAGTTACGATAACACTTCCAAATTTGTTTAGTCTTGAAATCCATTAAACGATATGATCTTGAGTTTTTTTTTATACTCGTTTATCTAATGCACATAATTGTCATATTGCAACAACGATATTATGCTACTTATTGTTTTAATGACACTGTTTTGATTCATGATAAACCATTTTTATTTACTGTCAATTAGAGTTGATGTACTTTGTTGGTTGATGTTCTAGTCCTACTTGACTTGAATACTATGTTGAAATTACCTTAAATTGGCATCAATATATCAAAACTATATCATAATCTTTCTTATTTATTTGTAAACAAAGTACCTATTAATTATACTCTTGATTTTTTGTTAAACTGCTTGATGAGCTAACGGGTTGGGTTATGGTCTTACTTAGCTTGAGAGATAATGCATAAACTCTTTGATTTACATTTAGGTACCCCATGAAGGAGATTCATTTCCTTACTAAGCCACAATCAAGGATCCTAAGGGACAAGGAGGAATAAAACAAAAACAAGGGGAAACACATAAATAGCCTCGGTTTAAAAAAAATAGCATCAAGATAAAAGGTTGTGAACCAGGGATGATTTTAAGAACCCCCCTAGATTTATCTATATAAAAAATGGGAGAATGTCTCTGATATATAGGAAAATTTGAAGGTGATTTTATCAATAGTATAATATGTATATATAAAAAAATTCGCGAATCTTTCATCTTATTATATAGTGTTGTAAAATCTTGGAGAATCTTTCATTTTATTATATAATGTTGGAAAATCTTGGTGAATCTTTCATTTTATTATATAATGTTGTAAAATATTGGTGAATCTTTAATAAGTTATAAGATAT
Organism: Pseudotsuga menziesii; assembly: GCA_001517045.1. Taxonomy (NCBI): domain Eukaryota; kingdom Viridiplantae; phylum Streptophyta; class Pinopsida; order Pinales; family Pinaceae; genus Pseudotsuga; species Pseudotsuga menziesii. Next base: position 364,568 of record LPNX010376471.1, read on the forward strand.
TGTAAAATCTCGGCGAATCTTTAATCAATTATAAGATATTGTAAAATCTTGGCGAATATTTAACTTCATTATAAAAAATTGTAAAAACTGGTGAATCTTTAACTGATTTATAGAATATTGTCAAAATAGAGGAACAACAACATTAGTCAAATAACATGAATCAAATCATCAACAAAAGAACATGTAGACTCACAAGTTACAACTAGAAGGTGTCAGTGAAACACAACTACACTGACTAGATTTAGAGCGAGTGGGGACTCCACTTGTTATCTTGTCCCTTAATGGTCCAACAAACATGTGGGGACCTGAATCTTGAAAAACTGATAAACTCATAGAATCATACATTATGCTCGATCTTGGCATCCACTAGCCAATTATGGTCATGGAGGTTAATACATTTATGCATTGTAATTATGCGAATTGATTATTGCATTAGATCAATGTTGGTCTTGTGCAAATAGGTATCCTATGATAAATGTGTTAACACTCTATTTTAATAGTTGATCTAAGGGCCTGGCGAAGATTTGGTAAGGGTCCCAGTCCCTCGAATCTCATGTGAGCACCCTTCAATGAGGAAAGAAATAGGCGTGTTGTTAGCATTGGGTAGGGTTCACAATCAAAGGCTATGATTGATCTGAAGAAGATCAACGGCTCCCAACCGCTTTGCTCGAGCAAACATGCATGATCAAAGCTACATTCTTGGATTGTGAAACATGTTAAAGAGTGGGAGATTCCAATGGATGAGATGAGGACTGAGGCAGATCTATGGCCTAAATTAGTTTCATGATTCATACTTGCACGGAGAAAACCACAATCTCAAACCGTGAAAGGGTGTAGAAGTCGTTAAAATCGACTGCCACGATGAAGAAGGGGAAAAATATACGGTTCTGATTCATTTCATAATGCACAATAGTACGGATGAAGGTCAAGGTTCCTCATTGCGAAGGATGTTGGGGCCCACTCGAAATCAATGGTTACATGAAAGGTCAGTCTTGATCGATGATTAAGAACATGTCACACTCCGTAACTGCCTGCAGTATTCAGAAGAAAATTTGGCAGCGGGATGAGTGGAATGTGTATGGTGGACGTTAAATATTCCTTTGATCAGATGATTGAGAAGACTCCCAAGGTACAGGTTTCCCATCCAATGTGGAGATGACAGTGGAGGAGGCATTCACGTGTGTAATTTGCCCCATTGCAGATTGGCCGATTCCTCCAACGCCGTTCGGGATATGCCTGAGGTGAAAGTATTATCCAGTGGCACTAATTTCCTTAGTTCGCAAGTGTGGCATGTGGTTCACTTCAATGAGAGCCATCCCTGTGGCAGAATTATTTTCCCTGAAGATAGGCGGCTTTGCATGAATTGGCCAGCGGGAGTAAGGAAAATAGCCGGCGAATATGCTACTCACACTGGGTAAAGCCACCACAATGTGGGAGGCCATTCCATATTCAACTTCAATAGAACCATAGGGCATACCCTAAATCTTCCCCACAGCCAATGACAAAGCATCATGATCGATGAAACAAAGTGACTAGATCCACATCAAGTGGAAGATCATTCTGCTCGTGCCTTCACACATATTGATACCAGATACGCTTGATCACAAAGTGTGCAGGAATGTTGACCAACCCTTGCAAAGATCAATCTTGAAGCCTTATAAATAATGTTCCTAGTTCAACAAGAATGAACTAAGAGATCTCCTGAGCCCGATTTTTGCTGCTCCATGAATCTGCAAAGACCTGATAGAGTTTGATGATGAAGATCTGGTTCGAGAAGCTTGTCCATCTAGGGGTATTGATGGTTGGTGAGAAGGTTCCACACTCACTCATCGCCTTGGTATTTGCATGCCAATGCTGACACCAAGCATCGGGGCCTAGATGTGATACCCACATCTCTAACGACGTGAGGCCTGGGAATTTACTCCCCGTAAGTGTTTTTCCAGGAACCCTTGATACCATCGCACCCACCAAAGCCTCCACAGAAAGGAACAACCATTGGCTGTTCCTTCGTTCGGGTGGGAGCGTCAGGGGTTTAGAGCCCTAATAGCCCTGTTTGTAAAATCCACTTTCCAAGGGTGATGGGGTTGATCTCGATCTTCTACACCTTATTTCTTGTGGGAGAACTCACTTCACTAGTGGTGAGCAGTATAAGAATGAAAAGCCACCCCATAGGTCCATATCAACTAGAAGCAATGTGACACTTTTTCCAGAGCCCACATATGACAGTGTTACCCGGCAAGGAAGGAGGTGGCAGATGCAACTAGAAAAGGGAAGGATGCCGAATACCTCGCTAGTATGTGCCCATGCAGAAAACAACATTTGAACATGGTGGAAGTGCACATCTCAAAGCATAGAGGGATGCATCATACTCATAATCCATCATGGCATTCAAACGTGTCGAAATGTTATCCGGGCCGAGTAAGGCCACTAGCTCCATAATGTTTATTCATATTTGTAAAAAGGGGCACTAGTCCACTCTCGGCACTGTTAACGCCTAATGGGGACTTGTAACAGTTTTTAATTTGGTGGTCTCAGCAATAGGATTGTATAAAAATGCTCCCGATAGAGGGAGAAAGGAGTTAGTGAATTGGATTGGGAAATATCCCAGGCTGAGGCTCCCATTTGTAAAATTTGATACCTGTGTATGAATAAATTGCAGAGGAATAACTTTTTTCTCATGGCAGAGATTCATTTGTTGTTGCTTTTCCCAATATGTGTTTTCTTTACATACAAGTGTGTTCCCTGTTTCAATTCCAGTTTGTTGAATGCTTTTCATGTCTGCAACTTAGTGTATAATGGATAGGAATTCATACTCGCTATGCTTTTTCCATTGTTCTAGGAATTAACAATGGTTCTTCTAAAGTTGCGTGGAATTCATCTCGTCGGTGCTCCATGTGATGGACTGTACCCTCTCATCCTTTGAAAATTCCCGCTAAATATCTCCTGATTGGGAAACCAATGAATATCTTGCCTTTGTTTGAAACCCTACATCATTCTTTCCCTTTGTAATTGTTTCTTATGTAGGTTTCAACTCCATTTTCCCATGGTCCTTTACCCTCGATTAATCCCACTACCCATCCTACCTTGACATGTTCAGTCCCATTCAATATCCTAGCCCCCTGATCATGCAGATTGAAAATCCTATGCATAGTAGACTCTGGTGACACACGAGATTGAAAATATTATGGTAGTATATTTCGGTGCTAGATGAGATATCCCTCTCTGACTGCGCAGGGCTGGAGGCACAGCCTAAAGTGGTTCTGTTGTTTCCTAGGAGCGGCCCTCCCCTCGCTTGACCTTGGGGGCCCAAATACCAGTGCCAACAAACTAGCGCCATTGCTGGGGACAAAATTCAAGATCCTCCCTGGGAAGAATGACATGGTTTTAGATTTGGTTATTAATGGTGAACAATGACTGGACATCAAGAAGGTTGAGCACCTTTCACCTGGAAACTCCACTCTTGAAGGATTCAGACTTCAGCGACTCCGCTGGTGGTGTGACCCAGAAATCAAATGACCGAGGGAAGCTATCAGACTCTACCTGGAAAATGGACCCCTTATAAAACCTAGAAATACATGGTGGAGGGTCCAGATACTCGATTCCACATTTCTTCCAAGATGCCTTATCCTATCTTGTAAGTTTGCTCTTATCTTTTCCTAAATTTATCAAAACAACCTTCTATGGCTCAGCTCATTCTGAACAGAGCCATGAATATGTTCTTGTTTATCCTTCTTTATGAACTGAAAGTGTTGCGTCATCTTGCACATCTGATTATGGCCTAGAGCTTCACCCGGGGGCACTTGATGGCAAAGGATACCCCAGTGAAATCCATAAATCCCCAGACGATAGCTTAGCGATCGTACCTAATCTTGTCTCCCCCATTTCTCCAAGATGATATAAAACACTGCAATTACCTCCTATCCTCCATGATTTTCCCACGAAATATTACAATCACTTCCCCAAGTTCGATGAAGAATCTGAAGACTTCACTGCTGAGAAACATGTTCAAGCCTTTGAGTATTTCTTTGACCTATTCGAGATAGAACATGACGATGTTTGCATGCAGGATTTAATTCTATCCTTGCAATGAGATTCCAAAGTCTGGTTTAAGCACTTGCAGCCTAAATCCATCAACACTTGGGAAGAGCTTTCTTGCACATTCTTGAGGTTTTGGGGTAGGAGAAGGCCATTGGAGAAAATACTTTCAGAGTTTTATTCCTTGAGGAGGCATGAGGGTGAGGCCATATCTAATTTTAACAAAAGATTCACAATATTTTATTACAACATGCCTAAGGAATTTCAACCTCTCGAAAACGCTGGTAAGATCTACCATGCAGCTGCTTTTCCCCCTGACCTGTCCTTGCTTCTTTTGGAGAGAAAATCAACCACCCTACAACATATGTTCGATGATTGTTTGGAGGTTGAGGAAAACATTAAGAGGTCCAAGACATCGTCAGATCAGGACGGTGGTGGTGAAATAGAAGATACATACAAATTGGTTGGGCCCTACAAGCGGAAGGAGGAAGTATCTGGCATGTCAAAGATCTCTCATGATATGTAGAAAGATGACTGGCCTGAGGTAGGAGCAGGTAGTCTGGTAGGATTATTCTCTGAACATGGTGACCTGCACCGTCCCTAGTCAGTTAGGGACGATTTTAAGAAGGATTTTGGTACACTTTTGTATGATGAATATGAAGAAGAGTACCTACGGAACGTGCCTGACGTGCCAGCTATTGAAACAAATCCTTTTGATGAAAAGAAACAAGATGCAATGCAAAGTGAGAAGGTCGAAATGGGAAAAGATGATGAGGGCACTAGAGGTGATAGCCTTCCCTTCTGTTATGCCTCCTTTAAGTTAACACGACACTTGATCAGGGCCTCCAAGCAAAAGCAAAAGGAAACAGAGGTGGTGCATGCAAAAAACTTGTACAGAAATGGAGACGGGTGTAGTAGCTTAAAGATAAACACTTTTTCTGATACTCTACCTTCAAAAATGCTATCTCTTACATGAGAATTATTCCTACCCAGATCCACTGGAAAATATAAGGACCTCCCTCCCGAAGCGCATCAATTCCTTGCTACAGAAATTCTAGGCGGGGAGGGGGATATTCTGTTGAAGAAAGATTATGTGGGTCCTCATCTGCAATTGTCCAAATTTCAGCCTGACGATTCCCTAGAAGCGGGAAGATCTGGACAGCTTTCCCATGAGCAGGTGACAGAATGCACTGGAGGTTGTCGTGATTTCTACGACCCCGTGGCCAAATACATGGAGGGTCTGGGCGAAGGAAAAGATTGGTCGTATCTCTGCCTTAAAGATCAATTTGTTCATCTCTTCCTTCTCCGATTATCTATTTCATTTATATCCATTGAGCACCATACAAGAACAAGAATATTAAGAAAATTTATTAATTGGCTCCACAAGAAGTCTGATTTCACTTAATAGGACTTGTGTACAAAGTTAGGTAGAGTAGGTAGGAGAAATAAGCTCAGCTGTTATTGAGCATTTCCTTCATTACTGTTTTCAGTTTGTTTTCATTTTTAGTTACCAGCACAGGTTTACAGTCACTAGCATGATTTATAAGAGTGGCATAGGTTCGCTGAAGCAGTAGCATGGAGTAGAATGGACATGTCAAAGAAATACTGAAGGCATCCCAATGGTTTCGACACTTGGTCTATGGGGGTTCTTTGCTACCTCACTGGGAGGATAGCATCCCTCATGGAGCTAGTTGTTAACACTCTATTTTAACAGTTGATCTAAGGGCCTGCCGGAGATTCAGTAAGGGTCCCATTCCCTCGAATCTCATGTGAGCGCCCTTCAATGAGGAAAGTAGCAGGTGTGCTGTTAGCATTGAGTAGGGTTCGCAATCAAAGGCTGTGATTGATTTGAAGAAGATCAACAGCTCCCAACCACTTTGCATGAGCAAACATGCACGATCAAAGCTTCCTTCCCAGATTGTGAAATGTGTTAAAGAGCGGGAGCTTTCGATGGCTGAGCTGAGGACTGAGGCAGATCTATAGCCTAAATTAGTTTTGTGATCCATACTTGCATAGAGAAAACCACAATCTCAAATCGTGAAAGGGTGTAGAAGTCGTTAAAATTGATGGCCATGATGAAGAAGGGGAAAAATATACGATTTTGGTTCATTTCGCAATGCACAATAGTGCCGATGAAGTTCAAGGTTCCTCATTACGCAGGATGGTGGGGCCCACTCGAAATCAATGGCTGCATGAAAGGTCGGTATTGATCTATGGTTAAGAATGTGTCACGCTTTGGAACTACCCACGGTATTAAGAAGAAAATTTGGCGGCAAGATGAGTGGAATGTGGACAGTGGACGTTAAAGATTCCTTTGATCAGATGGTTGAGAAGACTCCCAAGGTACAGGTTTCCCATCCAGTGTGGAGATGCCAGTGGAGGAGGTGTTCACACGTGTAATCTTCCCCATTGCAGATTGGCCGATTCCTTCGACGCCGTTTGGGATATGCCTGAGGTGGAAATCTTATCCAGTGGCACTAATTTCCTCAGTTCGCAAGTGTGGCATGTGGTTCACTTCAATAAGAGCCATCCCTATGGTGGAATTATGTTCCCTGAAGATAGGCGGCTTTGCGTGAATTGGCCTACGGGAGTAAGGAAAATAGCTGACGAATTTGCTACTCACACAGGGCAAAGCCAGCACAATGCGGGAGGCCATTCCATCTTAAACTTCAACTGCACCAGAGGGTGTACCTGAAATCTTCCCCACAGCTGACAACAAAGCACCATGGTCGATGAAACAAAGTGACTAGATCCACATCAAGTGGAAGATCATTTTGCTCGTGCCTTCACACATATTGATACCAGATACACTTGATTATAAAGTGTGTAGGAATGTTGACCAGCCCTTGCAAGGATCAATCTCGAAGCCTTATAAATACTGCTCCCATCTCAACAATAATGAACTAAGAGATCTCCCGAGCCCGAGTTCTGCTGCTCCACGAATCTACAAAGGCCTGATAGAGTTTGACAATGAAGATCTGGTTCGAGAAGCTTGTCCATCTAGGGGTGTTGATGGTTAGTGAGAAGTTTCCACACTCACTCGTCGCCTTGGTATTTGCACGCCAATGGTGACACCAGCAATCAAGGCCTAGACATTATACCCGCGTCTCTGACCATGCAAGACCTGCGAACTTACTCCCCGTAAGTGTTTTTGCAAGAACCCCTGATACCATCGTGCCCACCAAAGCCTTCGCAGAAAGGAACAACCATTGGCTGTTCTTTGTGTAAATGTTCGTTCAGGTGGGAGTGTCAGGGGCTTAAAGCCCTAACATCCCTATTTGTGAAGTACATTTTCCAAGGGGTATGGGGCTGGTGTAGGTCTTCTACATATTATTTCCTGTGGGAGAACTCACTTCACTAGTGGTGAGGAATATAAGAATGACAAGCCACCCCGCAAGTCCATATCAACTAGAAGCAATGCAGCACTTCTTCCAGAGCCCACGTATGATAGTGTTACCCAGTGTGGCAGATGAAACTAGACTAGGGAAGGATGTTGAATACCTCGCTAGTGTGTGCCCATGCAGAAAGTAGCATTTGAACACAGTGGAAGCGCACACCTCAAAGCATAGAGGGAGGCATCATACTCATCATCCGTCGTGGTAGACAAACGTGTCAAACTATTATCCGGGCCGAGTAAGGCCACTAGCACCATAATGTTTGTTTATAATTGTAAAATGTCGCTGTAGTCCACTCTATGCACTGTTAACACCTGATGGCGACTTGTAACTGTTTTTAATTTGGTGGTCTCAGCAATAGGATTGTATAAAAACACTCCCGATAGAGGGAGAAAGGAGTTAGTGAATTGGATTGGGAAATATCCTGAGTTGAGGCTCCCATTTGTAAAATTTGATACCTGTATGAATAAATTGTAGAGGAAGAACTGTTTTCTCATGGCAGAGATTCATGTGTCGTTGCTTTTCCCAATATGTGTTTTCTTTACATGCAAATGTGTTTCCTGTTTCCATTCCAATTTGTTGAATTCTTTTCATGTCTGCAACTTAGTGTATAATGGCTAGGAATTCATACTCGCTATGCTCCTGCCATTGTTCCAGGAATTAACAATGGTTCTTCTAAATTTGTGTGGAATTCATCTCGTCGGTGCTCCACGTGATGTACTGTACCCTTTCATCCTCTGAAAATGCCCACTAAATATCTCGTGATTGGGAAACCAGCAGCTATCTTGCCTCTATTTGCAACCCTATGTCATTCTTTCCCTTTGTAATCATTTCTTATGCAGGTTTCGACTTGGTTTCCCCATGGTCCTTTACCCCCGATTAATCCCACTACCCATCCTACCTCGACATGTTCAATCCCATCCAGGATCCTAGCTCCCTGATCATGCAGATTGAAAATACTATACGGAGTAGACTTTGGTGACACATGAGATTGAGAATCTTACCAGAGTATATTTTGGTGACAGATGAGAGATCCCTCTCTGACTGCGCAGGGCTGGAGGCACAACCTAAAGTGGTTTTGCTGTTGCCTGGGAGCGGCCCTCCCCTCGCTCGACCTTGGGGGCCCAAATCTTGGTGCCAACACAATGCATAGGAACCTAGTGCATATACTATTTTTTTATTTGCTTAGCTATGTAGAGCTCATTTATTTTTTTAAATAATGATAGGTATTTACAAATAAAATATACAATAAACATAAAAGAATCGAAAAAATGAAGACAATTAATTCATGCAACTAAAAGTTAATAAAAGAATATTTTCTCAAACCATAAAACCAACCTTGATTCAAGCTACAACAAAGGGTTAAACCAAGCATCAAATGAGAAATAGAAGCATTCAATGGACTTAACAAAATATTTAACCAAAATACACACAAACTTCAAAAATCAATGAAATGCTTCAAACAAAAGCAATAAACAAACCATAAAAATTTGTTAAGATATTCATGCTAAACACCAACATGGTTTCATGTACTTGAATGAGCCCATTCTTGCTTAGCAAAAGTGTTGTCAAATTAGTTATTTATCATTTAATGTTAGGAAACTATCTATGTGAAGAGATAGCTCCTAGGCCTAGCTTTCTCAAATTCTGGCGTTATTTCCTGTCACATACAAGAAAGAGACAATGTAAGAGATGAATATCAAACCATTAATCTTAAAGTAAGCTACATGAAGGTAATGTAGCTCAAATCATCAATGTTACAACAAAAAAGTACCATGTAGAATCTATTTTTACCTAAAACACAACCTCAAATTCATATACATTGATCACCACTAACCAACAAGGGTACATGGACCACCTAGACCAAAATAAGACTCAAGAAGTTTAATAGTATTAGGCTTCAAAACATGGCTCTCTTGAAAGTAAAATTTAGTCATTCAAGTATGTCCTTGAGTATTATTTTAGTAATGCTCAAGCATGCCATTGATCTTCTTCTGCTCAAATTTAAATTCAGATATTTTTTGTAGATCCCATTATAAATGACTCTCTCCATGAGGATCACCTTGTTATCCAAATTTTTGTACCATAAGCTAGGTTACTTGAGGAGCCGCAAGTTGACAGACTTGTTCAAATTCCAATTCCAGTGTATCAGTCGATCTGTCTACTTGTCTAGCCAATATAGGCTAGTCACTTTTTTATTTGAATAATTTTGACCATGGCCCCACGGGGTTTGTAATAAAATGTGCTAGTAAAATATTTTTGAGTGGTTCGGTCTCCTGAGACGTAGAATCTCAAATAGGGTATTCCAGGCAGTTTTTTGCCCCTAACAATTATGCTCTGCCTTCAGCCGAGTATAACTGACAAGAATTTCTCCCGCTTCCTCCAAAGCTGGAATGCCCAATGTTGAATTCTGGGCCTTGGGGGGTTATTACAGCCCAACTGAGTGTTATAATCCTAGTAGACATTATTTAGATAGATCATGGTTGTGTCCTAAGTCATCTGGACACATAAAAGTTTTTCGAAAAAATCTTTTTTGAACAGTGAAATTTTTTTTTAAATTTTTAATTACTTTTCCTAGTTTTTTGGTGTTAATTTTTCCATAAATTAAATGGAAAAAACCCGTTCGTGATATGGACTCAAAATTCAGTGATTAAAGGCTCTAACCTTAATCCAAAAATCATTCTTGATCAGCCATCCAGTTGGAACCAACTTTCAGATCAGCAATAGGACAAATAATGCCTTTTTACTCGAAAAAGTCAGTTTTGAGTAAAAAAATGATTTTTATTAAAAAATTATTTTTATAAAAAAAATGATTATTTTGGAGAAAACTAAAACTCTCCAAATTAATCCAAATTCAGTAAAATAAAGGACTAAATGACATCTCATGGAACACTTATGATGATTGGAGTTATCATAACTCATCTTCAGTCATCATTAAGAGAGAAATTAATTTATTATCAGTTATCAGACATGTCATATCCAGCTAAAGATGAGATTGAGAGCTCTCATTGGTCTGGTGATTTGATCGAGGTCAAGACTGAAGCTTACACCATCAATAGGCTTCCCAAACCTAACAAAGTAGGTTTCCAGACCTAGCAGGCAACTTTCCCATGTAGTAGGGTTGGTTTTTTGGTTTTAGGGTTTTAGCACTCTCTCATTTGTACAAATAGAGGCTCCTTTAGCTCTATTCAGATGGATTTTTGTGTAGAGAAGCTCTGGTGAAAATTTTGTAATTTCCTATTGCTTCTATGCAACCATTGGAATAAAATTAAGGCTTTGGAGGCTCATGTGGTGTGATTCTTCGGATGATTGCACTTGATGGATGAGGTGATGTTATTTTAATTCTTTTCTTTCTTGTTTATTTGAGATTATGATGTTATGCTTTAGAAGGCTTCTGTAAGCACATAAGAATAGGTATTTGTAGTTTGCAAGTTAGCTGTTTATTGATTTAATTCTAGAATTTTAAAAAGAGCATTGTTTTATTTAGTTGTAGTTCATGCTCTTCTTTATTTCAATTTGTGAACAATAAATGATCTAATCTTTGTATGGAAAGTCTATGAGTGTTATTTTGTAGATCCTTCCATCCAACCAAGTAGAAGTTCGAGCTCAACTACATCTTCTTCTCTTAGAGTCAAGTACGCTTTTTCGGTAATTGCATGCTTCATGAGATCCAAGTTCTTTAAAAAGATCCACATGTTTGACCATTCTCTCCTTGCTTTTATTCATCATTCAAATTAAAAAATCTTTATTTTCTTGGGATTAGGGCATGTTTGGGCTAAAGTGAACACTCATTCACTTCGCCTTTGCCCTGGTTGGCTTCCCTATGCTTTATTTTCAGACTTTTAGTCCTTTTATTTGGAGCCTTTCCTTCCCTTAGTTCGCTGTCCACTTTTCCCCACTTTTTGTGCTTTTGGATAGCCCTCTTTTGCCTCCTTTTTCCAATTTTTGCAGCCCATTTCCATCCTCTTTTTGGGCCATCTTTTGGGCTGTATTTTCATCCTTTTATTCCCTTTATTTGCAGCCTTTCCTTCCTTTTGTTTGCTGTCCACTTTTCCCCACTTTTTGTGCTTTTGGACAGCCCTCTTTTGCCTCCTTGTTCCACTTTTTACAGCCCTTTTCCATCCTTTTATTCAACCATATTTTGGGCTGTACTTTCAGCCTTTTCCACCCTCATTTTTCAGACCTCTTTCTCTAATTTGCAGCCCTCTTTCTCACTTAGTTTCCAGCCTTCTTTTGACTTTCCTTTTGCTCTCTTTGCACCCCTCTTGCCTTGCCTTTTTCTTGCCTCTTTTCTTCCTTCTTCTTGGTGAGTTTGGGTAAATGTTTTTAGCTAGTTTATAGATTAAATTTAAATTTATTTTTGATCAACTAATATCATAACAAGTGTGTGTCTAGAGCTCTTAGATTGCAGACAGGTGAAGGAGAGCGCAAAGGCCACAAACGAACAAGGAGTGCAAAAAGAACAAAAAGAATGCTATCCCTCTTCTTGCATCCCCTTATTTCCTCGTTCTTCCAAGAAGCAAAGAACACATCATCATTGTAAAAGATTAATAAAAAGAGCTGAGTCGGAGGAAGTCTCCTTCCTTTTCTACTTCCCCTATTTTGGGGAAGTGTGTCTTGTGTTCATTTTCATGATTTACTTAGTATAGTTTTCCTTAAGCAATTAGTTTAGTTCTTTGATTAGACTTAGTTTCATTCTTACTAATTTCTAGATTCATCATTGCTTGTTGGTATCTTGTTATAAATTGTTAAATCATAAGAAGAACCAAAATCTCTTGAATTTCACCATATGGTGGATCAAGAGTGCTCTTTGTTGGAGAGTTTTAATCAACCACCTTTGATATTAATTATTGTGTTTATTTAATTCAAATCATCCATAAGTAAGACTCTTGAACTTGCAGAAACACAAGTCAAGAGCACTCTCTATTGGAGAGCACCTCAGGTTTGCACAACCCCTGCATTAGTATCATCTAGATTAGCTAAGTCTCTTGAACCACTATCATAAGACGAGGTCAAGAGTGCTCTCTATCAGAGAGTTTGAATTAATTAACTTAATAAAATTTGCAACTCACACCCCTTTAATTAATTAACCCCCCACCCTCCTTGCCAGAGTATGCTCTGACCGATCCTAGATCGGAGTACCCAGAAACAACACTGGATCTTTAAACCCTGCAAGAGTAACCTAATAACACTTAAACACCCCGTAACCAACACACCAGCATTTTAGGGATTCTTCCAAAGTACTTCCTAGTAGAGGTGCTGGAACCTCCCGCTGTCATAGATTCTCAGCTAGCTGGTCACTTGATAATATCAGCCTGGGACACTGGGTGGGCCCGACATGTCTTCAATGGAGGTGACTTAGAAGAGTTTCCTAGCTTTGATAAACCTTTTTCTTGACACCCTAAAGCAAGAACACAGTTAAAAAATCTTAAAAATTACCAAGAGCAGTTGCAAAACCTAACATTCACTGGCATCTTTTGGGATTCACATATTTCTAAACACGAAGCATCTTCGATAATTTTACTCCATAGGCACTGGTTCCATATTTTAGCATTGTTGATAATTTGGGCCATTTTTCCATTGAATGTTTGATTATAAGTCATATCTGTGAATGCTTTATTTATTTTTGTGAATTGGTCAAATATTTGTCTATCTTTTAATTCCAGTGATAGCAACGTGGATTGCCTTGTCTTGTGCTCAATTCATCACATTAATCATCTAAAATCACAATAAATCCTAAACAACACCCATCTACATCTAAAAACATTTACAATTTAACTTAAACATTGAGCCATAGAAAACTCTTTGTTAGGGACTACCCCCCTTGGCTTCATTAGGAGTTAGCCTAAACGAAGGAGCTAGGAGTAGGTGATAGTACCTAGATCTGTGCTTGCCCCCATGCTCACACCTCTCCCACTTTCCTAAGTGAGGAGACAGCTTTCGGAAGATTTCTGCTACTGGTGTGCAATCGACGGACAACATCTTTTGGCGTCGTTGCAGGGGACAAATATTTTTGTTCCTAGACGACCTTTGTTTCTTTTATTTTTTTACCTTTTTATCCTTTTTGGTAGACTTTTAGTCCAATCACTCTCTGAAATTAGACTTAAGTCCACCTGGAAACTCCACTATTAGTGAACACCTCAAGGTATTTTACTAGAAGAAGCTCTATAGGTTTGGTTGATTTCATCCTTGACCCTGAAAAGGTCTTAAGGAGGAGATTAAACAAACTATCTTCTCGCAAGATCCTTATAGAACCTGGATTTGAGTCTGTTTCAGACATCCACATTTTATTTCCTGAAAACACTAATACCACTATTTCTAACATAATGGGTGAGTATTTTACTCAGTTTGACTTTTCTTAGATAGCAGGTCAACCCCACCGTCTTCCAGACAAAGCTATCGAGAAGCTCCCAATGTATACAGGCATTGATGCCATTACCTCCGTGATGCACCTCAGGAACTTTTCTAGGTGTATCAATGCTTATGTCAGTGATCTGGTCAGCCAACATGATGACGTTTATATGAATTTATTTGCTCTATCTCTGGATGGAAAGGCAGGCGACTGGTATAGCAATTTACTAGACAATTACTTTAATAGTCTAGCAGCTTTCAAAACTTCTTTCACCAACAAGTTCGGTGAAAAGAAAGAACCTCGACATCAACTTGCGTCCTTGACCAACCTAAAAAAGAAAGACATAGAAACAATGGATGAGTTCAATAGTAGGTTCACGGAATTATCAAATGCTATCCCTACTGATTATGCCCCAACTAAACCAACCATCCTGGTAATTACATTGAGGCACTTAGTGGCAAAATGTAGTACCAGATCAGAGACAAGGAGCCTACTAACTTGCTCCAGGATCAGGAGATGGCAATCAATATTGATCTGAACATGCAGTCATCTGGTGAATCTAACCTTCACGGTTATTCAAGGTCTTCAACTTCGTTGAATATCAGTGAACCAAAAGACAAGGATCCTTTATCAGCTATGAAGGATGCCTATGAAAAACAAATGATGGAGATGAAGAAAAATATGGAGGAGGGAGAGCAGAAACACTGAGCACAGTTAAAAGAAATTCAAAATAGGGTGATCACAATGGAAATAACTCAAACTCAATCCACTCCTAGAACCTTTCCTGCCAAACCAACTTGGCAAAGAAATCCTCCCAACCATGAGCAGAGGCCTCCCCATTAGCTAGATGCCACTAACATGGTTGAGCAGTATAAGACATTTTGTAGGGCATGTAAAGACCTTCATGAAAAATCTTCTTGTTATTATGCATGCTATGTTCAGGAGCATGGTTTTCCGGAGGGATGTGGTCCTAAAGCATCATCAAGCAAGCCTGAGTACATAAACTAATTAGATGACATTAATGATATTTCCAGAGAAAGTTCGAGAGAGACAAAACAATATTCAAGAGAGACTGAATACATTAACATAGTTAGACAGCTCCATCCTGTCACCATAGAAACCCGGGGTCAAGTTGAAGATTATAGTCAGCAATTGGATGATCTCACTAAACATTTTAGCACTAATCCTACTAATAAGCATAATGATGATAGTTTGGAAGGTTTACTACCTTGTGACCTTTTTTCTAAAGAAGATGAATATGATCATGAGGAGGGATATAGAATCAGATGTGATACAAGTGAGGAAGAATCCCTTACATCTGAGATGGATGATAACTTTGAGACTTTAATTAAAAATCCAATCTTAGAAGTCTCATGTGATGAGATTCCTCCATGCACTCCACCAAATGACAAATATTTGGAAAGTTGGGCCCCCTGTGATATCTTTGAAACCCAGATTTTTGAAGAAGATTGTAAGGAGCAAAATGAGAAGTGTAGATAGAGACTTGATACGAGTGATGAGGCATCTATCATATCCAACATAGATGGTGATGATGACTATTGTACTTTTATTGAAAATCCAACCTATGATACTTTTGAAAATATTTTTGAGAATCTCATCTATGATGTGTCCAGCAAGGGGAGTTGTTATTTTGAGACTTATGAAAGTTTTAAAGAGGAGTAGTCAGAGTTTTCATATGATCAGTCAGAATTGTATCTGAGTATCGATAACAAGGATTCAAAAAAGCAGTGCAGTGAAGAATCAGATGGGATGCAACTAGTTGAAGTTTTTTCTCGACCATCATCTTCACATGTAGATGTTCCTTATGTTTTGGAGCAGCTTGGGGCTTATACAATGAGTTATTATTTGATAAGCCTTGATGATCAGCATGATGGAGTAGTTGACCTGTCGCAACATCCCGATTTGTATATCAGCATTATCCATTAATGGATAGAAGCAGCCTGTGTGAGCACCTACCAATTTGGGAGGAAGTTTGACAACATTATTCATGCCTATGATTCCCCATCCAGCCCGCCCATTTTGGATCATCACGCAAGTTTGCATTTTCTGGAAATTATTTCCTTACTTTGGCTGGTAACCAAAGACAAGGAAAAACTTTTTTACATTTATAAAATGCTTAGGTGGCTACACTGGATCTATGATTACACCTAACCTTTTATGTATCATTCTTAGAGAAGGAAAATAGGATTCTTAAAGTGAGCGTTTACTTTAGCATTTTTCTTTATGTACTTAAACATAAATAAAATTTTCAGCGAATTTTTTTCTTTGAATAAAGCAACTTTTGGATCGTTGGCTCTTTTTCATGAAACTTGTGCTACTAAGGTTTTCTTTTCAAGTTGAGATGTTTTTACAAGATATGGAAACCAGAGATTTTTGGGTTCTCGTATTCTCTCCTTGCATAAGAGACTAGATCGAGCACACGTCCAGTAGTTGGAGCCAGATGTTATCCAAATTTTTGTACCATAAGCTGGGTTACCTGAGGAGCCACCGGTTGACAGACTTTTTCAATCTCTGATTCTAGTGTATCAGTTGATCCGTCTGCTTGTCTAGCCAATATCGGCTAGTCACTTTTTTATTTGAATAATTTTGACCATGGCCCCGTAGGGTTTATAATAAAATGTGCTAGTAGGATATTTTTGAGTGGTTCGGTCTCCTGATACGTAGAATCTCAAATAGGGTATTCCAGGGAGTTTTTTTCCCCTGACAATTATGCTCTGCCTTCAGCTGAGTATAATTGACGAGGTTTTCTCCCGCTTCCTCCAAAGCTGGAATGCCCGATGTTGAATTTTGGGCCTTGGGGGGTTATTAGAGCCCAAATGAGTGTTATAAGCCTACTAGAAATTATTTATATAGATCATGGTCATGTCCTAAGTCATCTAGACACATAAAAAAATTTCAAAAAAATCTTTTTCAAACAGTGAATTTTTTTTTAATTTTTAATTACATTTCCTACATTTTTTGGGTTAATTTTTCCATAAATCAAATGGAAAAAACTCGTTCGTAATCTGGACTTAGAATTCAACGATTGAAATCTCTAACCTTAAGCCAAGAATCATTCTTGATCAACCAACCAGTCAGAACCAACTTTCAGATCAGCAATCGGGCACATAATGCCTTTTTACTCAAAAAAGTCAATTTTGAGTAAACAAATGATTATTTTCGAGAAAACTAAAACTCTCCAAATTAATCCAAATTCAGTAAAATAAAGGGATAAATGACATCTCATGGAACACTTATGATGGTTGGAGTTATCATAACTCGGCTTTAGTCATCATTAAGAGAGTCATTAATTTATTATCAGTTATCAGACATGTCACCTCTAGCTAAAGATGAGATGGAGAGCTTTCATTGGTCCGATGATTTTATCAAGGTGAATATTGAAGCTTACACCATCAGTAGGCTTCCCAGACCTAACAAAGTAGGTTTCCAGACCTAGCAGGCAGCTTTTCCATGCACCAGGGTTGGTTTTTTGGTTTTAGGGTTTTAGCACTCTCTCATTTGTACAAATAGAGGCTCCTTTAGCTCTATTCAGATGGATTTTTGTGTAGAGAAACTCTGGTGAAACTTTTGTAATTGCTTGTTTCTTCTATGCAACCATTGGAATAAAATTAAGGCTTTGGAGGCTCATGTGGTGTGATTCTTCGGATGATTGCACTTGATGGATGAGGTGATGTTGTTTTAATGCTTTTCTTTCTTGTTTATTTGAGATTATGATGTTATGCTTTAGAAGGCTTCTGTAAGCACATAAGAATTGGTATTTGCAATTTGAAAGTGAGCTATTTATTGATTTACTTCTAGAATTTAAAAAAGAGCATTGTTTTATTCAGTTGTAGTTCATGCTCTTCTTTATTTCAATCTATGAACAATACATGATCTAATCTTAGTATGGCAAGTCTACGAGTGTTATTTTGCATATTCTTCCATCCAACCAAGCAGAAGTTTGAGCTCAGATGCATCTTCTTCTCTTGGAGTCAAGTACACTTTTTCGGTAATTGCATGCTTCATGAGATCCAAGTGCTTTAAAAAGATCCACAGGTTTGACCATTCTCTCCTTGCTTTTATTCATCATTCAAATTAAAAAATATTTATTTTCTTGGGATTAGGGCACGTTTGGGATAAAGTGAACATTCATTCACTTAGCCTTTGCCCCGATTGGCTGCCCTATGCTTTATTTTCAGCCTTTTAGGCCTTTTATTTGCAGCCTTTCCTTCCCTTAGTTCGCTGTCCACTTTTCCCCACTTTTTGCACTTTTGGACAACCCTCTTTTTCCTCCTTTTTCAAATTTTTGCATCCCCTTTCCATCCTCTTTTTGGGCCATATTTTGGGATGTATTTTCATCCTTTTAGGCCTTTTATTTGCAGCCTTTCATTCCTTTTGTTCGCTGTCCACTTTTCCCCACTTTTTGCCCTTTTGGACAACCCTCTTTTGCCTCCTTGTTCCACTTTTTGCAGCCCTTTTCCATCCTTTTCTTCAACCATTTTTTGGGCTGTACTTTCATCCTTTTTCACCCTCATTTTGAAGCCCTCTTTCTCTGATTTTCATCCCTCTTTCTCACTTATTTTCCATCCTTCTTTTGACTTGCCTTTTTCTTTCTTTCCACCCCTCTTTCACCCCTCTTGCCTTGCCTTTTTCTTGCCTCTTTTCTTCCTTCTTCTTGGTGAGTTTGGGTAAATGTTTTTAGCTAGTTTATAGATTAAATTTCAAGTTATCTTTGATCAACTAATATCATAACAAGTGTGTGTCTAGAGCTCTTAGATTGCAGACAGGTGAAGGAGAGCGCAAAGGCCACAAACGAACAAGGAGTGCAAAAAGAACAAAAATACTTCTATCCCTCTTCTTGCATCCCCTTCTTTCCCTGTTCTTCCAAGAAGAAAAGAACACATCATCATTGCAAAAGATTAATAAAAAGAGCTGAGTGGGAGGAAGTCTCCTTCCTTTTCTACTTCCCCTATTTTGGGGAAGTGTGTCTTATGTTCATTTTCATGATTTACTTAGTATAGTTTTCCTTTAGCAATTAGTTTAGTTCTTTGATTAGACTTAGTTTCATTCTTACTAATTTCTAGATTCATCATTGCTTGTTGGTATCTTGTTATAAATTGTTAAATCATAAGAAGAACCAAAATCTCTTGAATCTCACCATAAGGTGGATCAAGAGTGCTCTCTGTCGGAGAGTTTTAATCAACCACCTTTGATATTAATTATTATGTTTATTTAATTCAAATCATCCATAAGTAAGACTCTTGAACTTGCAGAAACACAAGTCAAGAGCACTCTCTATCGGAGATCACCTTAGGTTTGCACAACCCCTGCATTAGTATCATCTAGATTAGCTAAGTCTCTTGAACCACTGTCATAAGACGAGGTCAAGAGTGCTCTATGTTGGAGAGTTTTAATTAACTAACTCAATAAAATTCACAACTCACACCCCTTTAATTAATTAACCCCCCTCCCTCCTTACTGGAGTATGCTCTGACCGATCCTAGATCGGAGTACCCAGAAATGACACTGGATCTTTAAACCCTACAAGAGTAACCTAATAACACTTAAACACCCCGTAACCAATGCACCGGTGTTGTAGGGATTCTTCCAAAGTACTTCCTAGTAGAGGCACCAGAACCTCCCGCTGTCATAGATTCTCAACTATCTGGTCACTTGACAATATTACCCTGGGATACTGGGTGGGCCCGACATGTCTTCAATGAAGGCGACTTAGAAGAGTCTCCCGGCTTTGATAAACCTTTTTGTTGACACCCTAAAGCAATACCACAGTTAAAAACTCTTAAAAATTACCAAGAACAATTGCAAAACCTAACATTCACTGGCATCTTTTGGGATTCACATCTTTCTAAACACGAAGCATCTCTGATAATTTTACCCCATAAACACTGGTTCCATATTTTATCATTGTCGATAATCTGGGACATTTGTCCATTGAATGTTTGATTATAAGTCATATCTATGAATGCTTTATTTATTTTCTTGAATTGCTCAAATATTTGTCTATCTTTTAATTCCATTGATAGCAACGTGGATTGCCTTTTCTTATGCTCAATTCATCACATTAATCATCTAAAATCACAATAAATCCTAAACAACACTCATCTGCATCTAAAAACATTTAAAATTTAACTTAAACATTGAGCCATAGAAAACTCTTTGTTAGGGACCACCCCCCTTGGCTTCGTTAGGAGTTAGCCTAAACGGAGGAGCTAGGAGTAGGTGACAGTAGCTAGCTCTATTCTTGCCCCCAAGGTCACACCTCTCCCACTTTCCTAAGTGAGGAGACAACTTTGGGAATATTTTTGCTGCTGGTGTGCATTCGACGGACAACACACCTCATCATATTTCTCATGTAAATCCAAAGTCAAAAAGAGATACCTTCAATTCTGTCTCCAGTATGTCCAAAATGATATCTTCAATGGAATTAATGCATCAAATCTCCCATCTAGTATTGTATTATTGTTCAATAAACTAAAGCATGCCACAGTACTATGGTTTATTCACATTACCAAGTTTCTGACTGATTTGACTTGAAAAGGTGCACCAAACAAAATCCTTCAACTCTGCCTACTTTTGAGAAGAACTAACAACTGCCCTTAATTAGCACACAGATTATCCTCAAGAATGTTGTTTCACTAATCAAGGAAGTCTTCAAAGAGTCCTTCAATATGCCACCAACAATCAAAATAGTTTGAAATCATTCTAGAAAACTTAGCGAATAAGTTCATTATTTCTAGTTAATTTTTAAAGTGCTTCCTTTAATCCCAAAGAATATAATTAGTATTACAAATGACCTCTTCACAGAATTCGATGGGTGAACCGTCCAAATATTCTAGAATGAGCACCTAGCCCCAATCACTTATTCATATGCTTTTACTTTCAAGGAATTGTACCTTTCCAGGTGTCCTTGCAAGTTTCCACCTCAACTGCTGAACCACAAATCCATCAGTGAGTCTTATTCTAGTCTAAATATTAACTAGTTTGGTTATTAACAAAAAAATGGACAAGAATGATCTCATTATTCCCTGAAATTCCTATTCAAGTTCTTCAGTTTTCCAAGTTCTTTTTCGATATCTTAACCATTCATTTTGAAGAAAACTAACCCTATAGCAACATCACAAATCCCAAATTACCCTTAAATCCATAATCAAGTGAGGGACATAACAATCCACTTCAGAGCCAATGCAATCCTTTCTACATGAATACTAGTCATCCCAAAACCTTCCTTTTCTCTACCAATGTTGCAAATGTCCAAGGAAACTAGTGGTATACCTTGTTCCCCAAGTAAAAATTGTTAGAATACATTGTATAATTTAGCCTCTCTGAAAAGGAAAACAAAAAAGTATTGCTGAGTGAATAGTGATCATAGCAGCAACTAACATAGTGATCATAGGAGTCAAGTTTGGTTATTCCTAAAGTTTGGAAAATATAAATTTTCAGAAATCGATCCTATAACGTTTCTATTTACAATATGTTTCTTAGTGAAGGATTTTTCCTATATACCTTAAAATTATCAAAATTTCATTTAACTGAAATTGTATCAATTGTTAGAGAATTTAAAGTTTGAACAATCCATACATATGACAGGTTGTTGTAGTGGCCCCGACTGTACCAGCCAGATATGAAATGCACTTTGGAGTACCAATGGCATGGGAAGTGCTGAAAACTCTAAATATTAGACATGATACAAACACAATGTCTCTCATTTTGAAGCATTCAGAAGCCAAGGTGGTATTTGTGGATTACCAATTCTTGGAAGTTACAATGGCAGTAGTTAGGAACCTTTCTTAGGTGACATAGGAATTACCATTAATTATTGTGATCGATGAACTGGACAAATCTAGAGAATATTCTTCGAATGAAGATCACAAAGATCTTATTTATTATGAAAATATCTTTATAAGTGGATATCCAGATTTTGAGATTCACTATCTTGAATATGAATGGGAATTTATCTCATTAAACTACACATCAGGAACCATTTCTAGTCTTAAAGGTGTCATGTATAGTCATAGAGGTGCCTATCTCATAACAATTGGTATTATTTTAGCATGGGAAATGAAGTCTAATCATGTTTACTTATGGAAAACACCCATGTTTCATTGTAATGGTTGGGGATTTCCATGGGGCATGGATGCACAAGGTGGCACTAGTATTTGTTACAGAAGTGTAAATGCAAAAGACATATTTTATGCCATTGATGAGCACAAGGTCACCCACTTATGTGTTGTGCCAACAGTTTTAAGTATCATTGCAAATGCACCACCTCGTGAAATAAGACCACTTCCTCACACTGTAGATGCTAAACACACTTGCTACTTTTTCACCCTCAAATATGAATTATGTACTCCAGTAAATAAATCATCCCATGGTTGACAATATATGTATAGAAGAGAAGCATGGCACATCAAATCACCACTTCAGTATTGTTGATGTAATTGTAACTTTGGAATGTATTCATTCATATATCTTATGTATTGTACCCCGATGTTTATTCTGGGGTGTGTCTATAATGTAATTGAGTCGTGTAATGCCCTAATTTTTCGATTGGGAAGTTTCTATAATGTGAAATTCATGTCAAGTCATTTTGGGTAACCCTCCTATTGGTCAAGGGTTAAAGTCCCCATAGTTGTGGGGCACTAGGGTTATTAGACACTCCTAGAGATGCTGGCTCTAGTAATTAATTGTTAAGTGAGGCCGACATGTTGGAGTGCACTTCAAGTGAATGAAATAATATAAATAGAGAGTGCGCCTCTCTATTTATCACACACACACACACACTCACTCATTGGGGCGCATGAGTGAGAGAGGAGAATCTCTCTCAGTGTGAGAGAGAGAGAGAGACAGAAGCTGTGGAGATCATCTTTATGTTTCCAAGTTTTTCTGCTACCATTGGTGCTCATTCTATCTCTGAGGAAGTTGCATGGTTTTCTCCTTTATGGTTTCCTCAAGGAAAATTCTTTGTGTCTCTTGTCTCTTGTGTTTTATTGCTGTGCATGTTATTCTCTCAGTTAAAGATCCTAAGATCATAATGCTATCTTGAATGATAAAAATATAACATGGTATCAAGCTAACCTGAGAAGAAGACATTGTGTAGTTGAAAAATCTAGGGATTCTTAGCATTTGCAAAATTATGCTAGGCTGACTCTCCACTGAAGGATGCATCTTTCTGTCGAAGCGGAATTCAACTCTGAGCATTTTCAGTTTTCGGTGCGGAAATTAGGAATTTTTGAGTGATCTTAGAATATGATTTCTCTCCTCATCAAAACTAAATTTTAGAGACCTGGATCAATATTTTTGGTTGGGTGAAACTTCAGGAAAGTCAAACCCTAGTTTGACCCCGAGCTAGAAAAACCCTAAAATACTAAAACTGCTAAGTTTTGGTGCATTCGCTAAATATTAGGATTGCGAAGTATCAGGAGCTGCAAATTGCAAAGGCCAAATATAAAATCCTGATGTACATTGTGTCTCAAATTCAGCCTCAGATTCTCTATATTCTAGAAGATATGATCCCTCCAAGTTAGGGTTCCAGGCTCTTCCAGAATTCATCCCTAAATAGGACACCTAGGGAGAATTGATATATCTTGGGATACAAAGGTCCAAATGAAATTCATAAAGATGTTCCAAAATCAGCACAAACTGTACTTTCTGTGCTCTAAGTTTTAGACTTAGAAGATGAACCAGTGACACGTGGAAGTCCGTACAATTTCATTGTTCTGAGCAGTCCTGTATCAGGTCACTTTGGGAAACTAATCATAAATCCAAATTGGTGAAACCAATTCTACTGAAACCTATGTTGTTGGATTAGGAGCATGTGTGGTTACTGCATTGAAAAATTTCAGAAACATAGGAGCAATAATTTCAGAGATACCGCAGAAACAGTAACAGACATTTCTGCAGGAGAAATTGGAAAACTAAGGCTTCCTGTTCTGGGAGCTTTCCTCCACTGTTTTAAGAAAAGGAGTACATTGGACAACTCAATTTGAAGAGACCTATATTTCTATCCAATAATATCTGAAATATTTCAAGTTTTGAAAATCAGGGTTTCTCTGACAAACCCTAGACCAGCCAGCTCCGGAACCAGGACGGACACCTCAAATCGGTAAGATCTAATCTTTTTCTGTTTTCATTTGAGATCCTCATTTCAAAATAATCTATCACATCAGCTTGATTATAAGCTTGGTGAATTTCACAACTTCCAACCATGGAAGTATATGATCTCCCTGAAGAAATGAATTGGACGCCTACATGAGTAGAGAGGTTCTAGTTCTAGAGGGAGATGAGGCTCAAAACCTTACATAGGAAGAAGTTGGTCAAGTGATCCGGATTTATGCAGGAATGAAACAGAATACAAAAATAACCATAGAAACAAATATGCAGTAGAAATAACACTTCATTTCATTAATAAATAACTGAAACTTGTTTGCATACAGAATGGAAATAAACTAGCTAGAGTGCTAGTAGTTTATCTTTGAGAAGAGATGTGGCAGCTACATTCCTATGAACTCCCTATTACAATGAGGCTCGAAGGCCTATATATTATTGAGAAACAATGGAAACCCTACACATCCAAAAACTAACCCTAGGAGGTGAAACACCTTAATGTGGGCCCCGTTGGGTAACTTGGTACATCAATTTCCTAGGGTCGTAACTTTAGCATACTACCTCCGTTCGACGTGCATGATGCATCGTTAGAAAGATCTATTTAAGGAGTATAGAATCATATTTTACCGACCATTGGATGCCAAAAAAATGTTGTCTAGGGCCTCAAAACAGCTCCGGAATTTTAGGACCCAAAAACTGCCAAAAATAGTAAATTGTGCTACAATTAAGGAAACTAGAAACCTGAAAGAAACAGTCGTGGGGATCCAAAAGGAATAGGTGGGTGGCCACCAATATCCTCCTAGATCATTCCTCCCCCCCTTAGGAAGCAATGGTCCCCATTGCATTGATTTCCTCCATGAGATGAGGAAACTTCTATTGAACTTGGTTCCCAGTGAGCCACTTTCCCTGCTGAAGGAGTTGGCCTGCTTTGACAACTCAATATAGTTCGATCTTCTACTGGTGGGTGTTCTTGATCTGTGTGTCCATAATCTGATTAGTTGTGGCTTGTTCCATGTAGTCAGGGTTGAACTCCGTTGGTGTGAGTTGTTTTTCCACATCTATTGTGTCCAGTAGAGGTGGAAAGTAGGGCCGAAGGCGGTCCACATTGAACACTGAGTGCAGACCAAGGAATGGTGGAATACTGAGCTCGAAGGCATTGTCTCCAATAGCCTTGGTGATGGTGTATGGCCCATATCAGAGTGGGCGAAGCTTGCGGTGGGGTCCAGCGAGGCTCTCCTTCTGTAAATGTAGCCACACTTTGTCCCCACCTAGAATTTGTGTTGCACCCGATGCTGATCATGTCACTGCTTATAATTAGCATTGGATCTATCCAATATGTCATGAACCTATTGGAAAATGTGCTGAATGTGCTCAATGAAGCGGTTTTCCTTGGAAACTTCAAATTGGATATGAGTTGAATCAGCCTGAGTAGCTACAAATGGCATGGCTACGTCAATGGGACATAGTGGATGGAATCCCAAGCCCACCTGACAGGGGCTATGGTTGGTTGAGCTGTGAAGGGCCCGATTCTAGCTGTGTTGTACATAGGAGAGGCTCTCATCCCATGTGTGTGGATGCTTTGAGTTGTACATGTGCAAAATGTGTACAATCATCCTGTTGATGACCTCTGTCTGGCCATCAGTCTAGGGATGGAAAGCTGTGGACTTTGTGAGCATGGTATCTAGCATTGACCATAGGCTAGAACAGAATGTACTAAGGAACCTGTTGTCCTGGTTTGAGATTATAGACTGTGGGATACCAAATTGTACCCACACTTGTTTAAAGAAGAGTTTAGCAGTGGCTTCTGCTATGATATTCTTCTTGTAGGCCACCATTATGGCCATCTTTGAGAATCTGTCAATGACCACAAACACACAGTCGTTGTCATGCTTACTAGAAGAAAGTCCTGACATGTAATACATGGAGATGGATTCCCAAGGTTGACTACGGGTAGGAAACATAGTATAGATGCCTTGCTTCTTGATGGATGGTTTGGAAATGGCACAAGCAGTGCAGGATCAGATGTAATTCCCAACGTCCTGTCAAAGGTTCGGCCAATAGAAATACTTCTATAGTATTGCCACTATTTTCTTGACCCCAAAATGCCCAGCGACCTGATTTTAGTGCACTTCCCAAATCATCTTGGCATGCTCGCTTGAAGGAACACAAAGGTGTCCCATGTGACACAGTAGTACATCCTGGAGGTGAAATTTTGGAACTTGGTTTCCCTCCAAGAGCGTCTGGTATGTGTGGCTGAATTCTGGATTGCTCTTGTAGAGAAGTGACCAATCAGAAGTCTCATGCTCACAAGAGTTGAGAACGGTCGTTATCGCCATGATTGGTGGTCGGTTGAGGAAGTTTGCAACATTATTGGTGCTTCCCTTCTTGTAGTTGATGTTCAAATGAAACTATTGTAGATATGTGGACCACTTCTGATGGCGATCGTTCTGTAACTTCCCTTGTGTCTACATGAACTGCAGGGGTCGGTGGTCTATGTGGATGATCGTTTCCTTCCCCAAAATGTAATGCTTCCATTGCCGACAAGCATGTACAATGGAATACATCTCTTTTTCATAAGTGGGATATTTGTGGACTGTGTCTGACAATGTCTCACTGTCATATGCCACTGGATTCCCTTGTTGAGTAAGGACTGCCCCAATAGCATATTCATAGGCATCTATCTCGATCTCAAATGGTTGTTGCAAGTCTAGTAATGTGAGCACTGGGGCATAACAGAGGCGATGTTTCAATTCTACAAACACCTTTTGCTGATTTTCTGAACAAAACATTTTTTCTTTCTCTCCTCCCTTGGTGACTTGACTCAAGGGCCAAGTGATATGAGAGAATCCCAACACGAACCTGTGGTAGAAATTAGCAAGGCCCAAAAATCTGTGAAGCTCTATTAGAGTAGTTGGAGCTGGCCAATCCTGAATGACTTGGATCTTGGTTGGATCCACATGTACCCCATAGTCATCAATAATGTATCCCAGATACTGAACCTGGGTCATGCCAAAAGTGCACTTGTCCAAATTGGCACACAACTTGTGATGTGCAATGTTTGGAGGACCTGTCGGATGTGGTGGAGGTGCTCTTCCCAAGTCTGGTTGAAGATCAGGATGTCAGCCAAGTACATTACTACAAATGAGATGGTGAATGGCCACAAGATGTCATCCATCAGTCTCATGAAGGTTGCAGGAGCATTCATCAACCCGAAAGGCATGACCAACCATTTGAAAAGGCTCTCCTTGGCTTTGAAGGCATTCTTCCACACATCAGTTGGCTCGATCAGTACCTGGTGATACCCGGACTTTAAGTCGATATTGCTAAAATATTTTGCCCATTTAAGCTAGTCTAGGAGGTCATCAATTTGTGGGATCGGGTACATATTCCGAACAGTGATCTTGTTAAATGGCCGATAGTCAATACAAAGTCTCCAAGTCCCATCCTTTTTCTGTATCAACATGATCAGGCTCCCACAAGGTGATGAAATTTGACGAATGTGACCCTTCTGCAACAGCTCCTAAATTTGCCTCTTGATTTCATCATTCTCCAGAATAGAGCGGTGATAGATCACTCCATTGGGAAGTGGCGCACCTGGGGTCAGATCGATGGGGTGCTTGACCTAACAGTGGAGAGGCACCCCAGTGGGTGAGGTGAATATGTCCTGGTACTCCTCCATGACCTTGTCCATTTATTGTTTTCATGCAGAGGGGCCCTTCGTGGAGGTTGTGGCCACGATCTTCTTCTTTCCCTGAGGGAGGATCATCAAGAAAACAAACTTCCCGGTTTTGGAAATGAGCTTACTATATTGTTTTGCAGTAACCAAAGAGATAGCGGTAGGGGGTGGTACCTCTGGTATCTTGTACAAATTATTTCCCAACGTAATAATAAAAGCACAAGGATGGGACTCATACACAACATATTGCTTCCATAAGTATGGTTGACCTAATAATACATCAAAAACATCAAGAGGAGCAATATCACATAATACCTCATCGGTGAAGGGCTTGATTCTGTAGGGAAGCTGACACTATTGGCGGGCATGAAGATCTCGTCCTTGGTGAAGCCACCCGATGGTGTATGGCTACAGGTGTGCTATGGTCAACAAACCCAACCACTTCATGACCTCTACTGAAATCAGGTTCTTTTGGCTACCACTGTTGATGATGAATTGTAGCAGGGAACCCTTTACCCACATCTGGGAGTGGAAAAGATGCTCCTCCTCCTCTGAATCTTCTGGTTCTTCCTTTTGGATCTTTGTGGTGGTAACGGTGGCTTTGGGCTCTACATTGATAATATTCTTCCCACTGTCATTCCCCTTCTCAGGTTCAGATTCAGTGTCAGAGTATGCATCTAATTCAGAAGCCTTTATCTCATCCACCAATGACTGCTTAGCCCGACACTCACTTGTGTTGTGAGTGGGGCTCTTATGGAACTCGCACCACTTTCCTGCTTCCTTCTTTGACTTTGCAATGTTGCTCTTTGCTTGCAGCTTTGGCAAGTTTTCTTGAGTCACTATGCCTTGGCTATGTCCTAGGTTCTGTGGTTTGGGGGCACCTTTCCCTTGCTTTTGATTCGTAGATCTGAAGTTTCGCTTTTTCTGTTTGAATTTTTACTCAATTTTGGCAGCATATCAATATGCCGTACAAAGCAAGGAGATGTCGAGGAACTATGTTTCCTCTTGAATGTATTTGTGTAAACAAATGTGGTACTTCAGCACCAAATGTTTCTCTAAATATTTGATACCCAACTTGGTGTGCAAGGTATGGAATAGATTCGTCAGCTCATGCACATCTTGATCTCTTTGCTGCCGCAGCGTAGTCCATTGGATGTACTTGTCCTCATCGCTCCCCACTAGATAATATTGTCCCTTTATGGAATCTCGGAAAGAATTCCAAGTGGGTATGGCTAAGAACAGAGAGGGTTCCTCCTCATCCTTTCTCTCATAGTAGGTTTCCCACTAGTCCTTGACATGGGTTTGGCTTTGAGGAGAGAAAAAGTAATCTTTTCCTGATCAGAAAAGTCATGAACCGAGAAATATCCTTATAATAGATTCAACCATTTATCTATGGCATCTACATCTATTCGACCATCAAATATGGGAATGTCAAAGTTTACTTGTACCTTAAAAGGGGTTGCACCTCTAGAGTGGCTGCTAGATGTAGATGCACCGCCAGTGGGAAGTCGTTGAAGGATCTAGGCAAAGTTATCCATCATCGCGTTCCTTTATTTTTCAAGGGCCTCCCCGAGCAACATTTTGATAGGATATTCTGTGCCCTCATATTTATTTTCATCCCCCATGGGTGGCCACCGGTATTTGCAAGGCTGATATTGCAAAGGTTCAACCAGATCGAGCCCTAACCCTTTATACCCCACCCTCGTTGGGGACATGCAAAGAAGGATCAAGAATGAGCAGATTTCTCTGATACCACTAATCCGAATTTATGTAGGAATGAAACAAAATACACAAATAACCATAGAAACAAATATGCAGCAGAAATAACACTTCATTTCATTAATCAATAACTGAAACTTGTTTACATACAGAATGGAAATAAACTAGCTAGAGTGCTGGTAGCTTATCTCTAAGAAGAGATGTGGCGGATACATGCCTCTAAAATCCCTATTACAATGAGGATCAAAGGCCTATATATTATTAATAAACAATGGAAACCCTACACATCCAAAAACCTAACCCTAGGAGGTGAAACGCCTTAATGTGGGCCCCGTTGGGTAACTTGGTACATCAATTTCCCGGGGTCATAACTTTAGCATACTACCTCCGTTCGACGTGCATAATGCATTGTTAGAAATATCTGTTTAAGGAGAACAGACTCATATTTTCCCAACCATTCAATGCCAAAAAAACGTCGTCTAGGGCCTCAAAAAATCTACGGAATTTTAGGACCCGAAAACCGCCAAAAATAGTAAATTGTGCTACAATTAAGGAAACTAGAAAACTGAAAGAAACAGTGGTGAGGGTCCAAGAGGAATAGGTGGGTGGCCACCAACATCCTCCTGGATCATCAAGGCCAAGAAGATCATTGTTGATTCAATCACGGATCAACTTGTACCACAAGTGTCTTCCC
Organism: Pseudotsuga menziesii; assembly: GCA_001517045.1. NCBI lineage: Eukaryota > Viridiplantae > Streptophyta > Pinopsida > Pinales > Pinaceae > Pseudotsuga > Pseudotsuga menziesii. Next base: position 394,564 of record LPNX010376471.1, read on the forward strand.
TAAAGACACCGAAAATGTTTGATTCCTTAACCAAGCTATTTCAAGGGAAGAACATAATTTAGAATATGACCTTAAGAAACCGGTTGAAGAATTTGAAGATCCAAAATGCAGAACAACTTGAAGTGGTAGAAGAAGAAGTGGAGAATGCAGAAGTTACCTTAATGGCCTCCCAAGATCATGAATTCATTCATGCGAGGAATGTGTGCTAGAAGGAAGTGATTAATTTCAGCAGACTCTAGGAAGAAGCATTAGAGGAATTTTGGGGTCTAAAATGGGCCTCCTAAGGAAAATAATAAAATAATAGTTAAAATGATAAAATAATATTGATTAATTTTGGAGGAAAAAAGAAAAAAACTACTTTTTGTGTTCGTATTTTTGACATATCTCCCTGTGTTTTTACTCAAATTTTGATCGGGAGAGCTCGTTGGATGCGGAATTTGATTCCGCATACAACGAGTACCCACACTGCATACTTTTGATGGATCCCGCTACCCCAAAAATAAGAAATACCTGAAAAATGTGATGATGATGTCATCATCACATTTTTTCAGGTATTTCTTGTTTTTGGGGTAGCGGGGTCCATCAAAAGTATGCAGTGTGGGTACTCGTTGGATGCAGAATCAAATTCCGCATCCAACGAGCTCTCCCGATCGAAATTTAAGTAAAAACACAATGAGATATGTCGAAAATACGAACAAAAAAATAGTTTTTTTTAATGACAAATATGCCAATTCAACCATTATGGTTGACTTATTTTATTGAAATTCCATTGGTTCTTGAATTCCAACTCACAAAAACTTATTTTGGCACGTTTTCTTATAAGGCCCATTTTAGACCCCAAATTTCCTCTAATGGAAGAAGCTCAACTCATATCAAGAGAAGAGAATATGGGAGCAACCAAAGATCAAGCTCTCACTATCGAAAGAAGATCCCTCAAGCAATGAGGAATATGAAGGACTCAATTCTTGAAGAACCTCTTATCCATCTTGAGCATTTGGATAAGAAATGATGAATGAAGAGGATGATGAAGCTGAAGGCTCAAGAAAGAGTCTACGTATGAAACAAATAAAGATAAGTATTCAATTGTCATTTCATGATATTGTTTTGATTATGCATTTGTTTATATTCAGTTGATGTATTATGCGTTATAGAATGTTTGCATTAATGACAGTATACTACTGATATGCATGTGATGGGTAAGTAGCTCATGGTGCTATATAACTCTCCATTGCTACTTATCTATAATGAAACCTCTTTGCTGACATATTGGATTAGTGCACAATCTCAATGTTGTCCTGGTAGAGATGGAAGGCATCTAGAAAAGTTTCTGTGGATCTAGAAAAGTTTCTGTGAGATTTGGATAAATGTTTTATTGGCTAAAGTAGTTGCATGATCATATATTTATGCATAAGAATTTTCCAGTATGAATATTCCTTATGAAATGTTTCTAACCATACAAATGCATTTGACTTGTAGGAAAGAGCACGTACATAATCTCCTACAAGCAAAGAAGGATGAGACTTGTTCCAAAGAACAAGTGACGACAAATAAAGAGTAATATGATGAATGCAGCGACATCATTGATGCAGAACCTTCCAGCCATGAAGAAGTAACCAAGAAGAAAGATTCAAGAAGAATGATGTCTAGGATGTAGTATTGATACATGAAGAGAAGTTCATAGTTCCATCATGTAGTAGATGGAAACATCATACAAGGAAATATTCGTAGCACGAGGCATAGACTACGAAGATACATTTGCAGCCACTAAAAATACACATGACAGGAAGAATCATGTGTGAAAATGAAAGAAGGCCTTGTACAAGTTCAGAAGACATCCATGGGATAACGCATACATGATGAGCTTGATGAAATATCTTAACCTTTGCTATAAGGTTGATAGAGGATGACAAGCTCACAAATGGGTATGAGAAGAAATTTTTAAAAATTTCAAGATAGAGGATCTTGGAAGCTACTTGTCACTCCAGTATAGAATGTTTTCAGTGCATAGAGTACGAAAGATAGAGGGAGTGACTGCAGAAGATCTTGAGGTTCGACATGGTATGATAGGATGGATATATTACTGATGACTCTAGGCTTTACTAAGAGTAAATAGGATTCCAACCTTTGCTTCAAGGTAGAAGGCGGAAGACTAGTGGTGCTCATGTTATGTGTCGATGCACTATTTTCTAGGCATGGAGATGTGGACAAGGGAAGTATGCAGTACAAATCCTGAATAGGTTCAAGATGATGAACTGTATGACCACACCTATGGCATTGAACCTGAAGCTATTGATTTTTGCTTCATCAGAGTCGGTTGATGCCACAATGTATCATCAGATGTATTGTCAGATGATGTACCTGACAAATACTAGATATTTGCTTTGCTGTGAACACATTGAGACATGTTCACCTGATGGTTGCAAAGCATGCAATGAGGTACCTAAAGGGTACAATTGAGTATGGGATCAAGTGTGATCTCTTGGTTTGGCAGGATGGAGTCCTGCATGGCACTGAGTACAGCTAAGGAAAAAGATGTCGCCACTTGCTATTTGGGAGGTAGTATGTTTCTTTTGAAAACTACTATTTGATTTGGTTGATCTAACTTGCATTTTTTTGTATGATGCAGAGAGGAGCAGTGATCCAGATCAAGATCTCTTGAAAGAAGGATTTCTAGCATAATTGATGAGACAGGTTGCCCTTAGATGTAATCGGTCCTGGTCAATATTGCAAGCTTATCCTTGGACATAATCAACCTTGATGTGATTCTATGCTAGAAATGGCCAAAGTTAATTTTGAATACTTCAGGGAGAAGCTTGGTGTTCTCGAAATCGAGGTTCCCTCAAAGGGGAAATGGTGAGACCATGAGGCATTCTGACATGGGAGAGGATTAAGTTCCTTCCATGATCAGATGTAAGGGCTAGGCCATTCTATCATGGTGAGAGGATTTAGGTTCCTTCCATGTCAGATATGAGTGCTAAGCCATTCTGATGTGACTATAGGATTCGTTCCTACATGATCAGATATAAGGGCTATTTCCATTCTGGGAATGGAGGTGCATGGTCAGTTACTAGGAAAACTCAGTCTAGGACTGAGAAGCCATTCTGATGTGATAGAGGGATGTGTTCCCACTTGATCAGATGTAAGGGTAGAACCATTTTTTCATGGTTAAAGGATTAGGTTCCTCCCATGTCAGATGTGAGTGTTGGCCATTTTGACGAGTAGGTCAGATGTAAGGGCAATTGCCATTTTGGGAATGGAGGAACCTGATCAGTTACCATGTGAGTGCATGCCCTTCCGATGCAGTGCTTTCAAGTATGGTTGGATGTAAGTGTAGAGCCTTTTCAATGTGGTGCTTTCGAGCATGGTTGGATGTAAGTACTGAGCCTTTTCGATGTGGTGCTTTCGAGCATGGTTGATTGTAAGTGCTGAGCCTTTTCAATGTGATGCTTTCGAGCATGGTCAACTATAAGTGCTAATCCTTTTCGATGCAGTGTCTTCAGACATGGTCGGATGTAAGTGCAGAGCCCTTTCGATGCGGTGTGCTTGCACATGGTCAGATATAAGTGCTAAGACATTCTGGAGTGACGTGTTTACACATGGTTAGATGTGATTGCTAGACCTATATGACAAGATGAGGTCAGATGTGAGTGCTTGGCGTGCCTTTTTGACAAGATGAGGTCATATGTAAGAGCTGGGTAGGCCATTCTAACTTAAGTGTGAAGACCTACATGAAGGGTAGGCCTATAGGACTGAATTTTTAGAACTTCCTGTGACGAGACGAATGAAGAAGGTAGCACCATTTGATTGAGATAGAAGAAGCAGTAATGATGATGATGATTCAGTGATGATCCAGCTTCAATGACGATCCATATCAAGTGATGTTCTATACTTGATGATGATCCAGTAGAGACGATCTAGATCAAGTGATGATCTATACTTGATGATGATCCAGTAGAGACAATCCAAATCAAGTGATGATCTAGACTTGATGATGATCCAGCAGTGATGATCTAGATCAAGTGATGATCTAGACTTGATGATGACCCAACAGTGACGATCCAGATCAAGTGATGATCCAGACTTGATGATGATCCAACAATGATGATCCAGATCGAGTGATGATCCAAATCCAAATGAAGATGACTTGAAGATGAAGATGACCTGAAGATGAAGATGACTTCAAGATGAAGATGACGAGAACCTGATGATGATTCAGATGATACAGAGAATAAGACTTGTGCTGATAAATTGTGTCGAGAGAATACCTTCCTAGTTAAGAGGGAGTTTTGATGTAATTGTAACTTTAGAATGTATTCATCTGTATATCTTATGTATTGTACCCCGACGTTTATTCTGGGATGTGTCTATAATGTAATTGAGTCATGTCATGCCCCGATGTTCCGATCAAGAAGTTTCTATAATGTGAAAGTCATGTCAAGTCATTGTGGGTAACCCTCCTATTAGTCAAGGGTTAAAGTCCCCGTAGTTGTGGGGCCCTAGGGTTATTAGACTATCCTAGAGAATTCAACCCTAGGTGAGTCATTGCAAGTTGGGGCAATAGTCCCCACCATTGTGTTAAGGATAAACCTCCTTGTTGGTCGGAGGAGGAAAAGTCCCCACAAATTGTGGGGCACTAGGGTTATTAGACACTCCTAGAGATGTTGGATCTAGTAAGTAATTGTTAAGTGAAGACGACATGTTGGAGTGTGCTTCAAGTGAACAAAAGAATATAAATAGAGAGTGAGCCTCTCTATTTATCACACACACGCACTCTCTCATTGGGGCGCATGAGTGAGAGAGGAGAATCTCTCTTAGTGAGAGAGAGAGAGAGAGACAGAAGATGTGGATATCATCTTTATGTTTTCATGTTTTACTGCTGCCATTGGTGCTCATTCTATCTCTGAAGAAGTTGCAGGGTTTTCTCCTTTATGGTTTCCCCAAGGAAAACTCTTTGTGTCTCTTGTCTCTTGTGTTTATTGCTGTGCATGTTATTCTGTGAGTTAAAGATCCTAAGATCATAATGCTAGCTTGAATGATAAAAATCTAACAAGTATAAGGAGAGCCAAGGTTTTCAAGATCTCCACTGCTTATCAACTAAAATCCATCAGTTTTATGAAGGGATTAAGATCTTGCTACAGGTTGTTTTGCATCGAAATCCATGCACATCGCTGAATAATTTATTATGCCTAAGTAATCACTAACACAATGGTCATGAACATAGATACTTAAATTACTAGACATAATTGCTATGTTTTCATTCTCAAATATTCACTATACACTCATGTAAAGCAATATAGTAAGGAAAACAAACATAACACATTGACCATCACCTCCAGTCTAAGGAGACTCCACCATTATTGGTTTTCAAGATCTTTACTCCTTATCAACTATAGGACATTTGTTTTTGAATGGGATTAGGATCTAGATACAGAGTATTCTGCATGGGAATCCACAGGCATTTCTTCATAAGTAAGCATGCCTAAGTATTCAATGAAGTTAACATCCATTATTTTACCCATGGGAATTTTCACATTCCATTCATATACTAGTAACGTCATCAATATGTACTTCATTGTATCATCATAAGCAAAACACTCATGGAATCTCCACAACAACATCTGTGAAAAACAAGATTTGTCAATGAGTACAATGCTTATAACATGCTTAGCTCATAATAAGTATCACATTATGAATATTCCAACAAAGCTAGAATGGAAAATAGGTTTATATATTGGACACTAAACTTATAGTCTTATACATCATGCCATTATATATCTGAAGTCTCAGTCAGTCAGGTTTGAGCCTCATATTTTCCTATTAGGGTTTCATGTTTTCAATCCTCGTATATGCAATAAAACCATAATCCAAACAAAGTTTAAATTTAAACACATTTAGTACCCAATCATATATAACATGCCAAAAGAATCCATATCTATGATAGTTCATGCATCAACCAAGAACCTACTTCCAACAAACGTTAATAATAATGCACCTGTATAATCAATCAAAAATATGAACAGTAAATAAAAACAACGTGCATTACTGCAAATGAAAACCTCCATAGAGTTATAGAACTCCTAACTAGCCAAAATGATTTCTAAACCAACACTATTTTAGGACAGCTTATATGCAAAATTAAGCAATGAAAATCATAGTTATTGTACCCTTACAATATCCGACTGAGTTAAAATTTTGTTTTAGCTTTAACCATTCAATCATGCACTTAAAAGTGAAAAGTTAAAAGCAATAAGCACCAACATTCAGAACTGACATAGGAAAAACTAATGAGTAGCCACAAGAATCTTTATCTCTTGAATATTTATATGTTCTAGCATCATGCAGTTAGTGATATAAAGAAGAATATCTAGATAATATAAATATCTATCCATGTTAGTATGTTGTGATGCCAAAAAATTTGGTTCTACATTAAAATATCTTCACTCTCAACCTACAGAAGATGTTGAATCTACCCTAACATTAAAACTAATGATGTCTACAAATTTTAGGATGCACTCAGAAGCTTTATCTCTTAAAGATTTCTCAGTTCTAGCATCATATATATTTGATGATATCAAGATGAATATGCAAAGAAAAATAAAAATTTAGATATTTTATTAAGTTTCATCGTAAAAAATTAAAACACATAGTTTTATGTTACAATCTCCTCACACTCAACCCACACAAAGTATTATCTCTACCTTGAAATCAAAACTAATAATGTCTGCAAATATTGGGGATGCAGTCAGAAATGATGAAAGGAAAAAGATAATTCCAAATAGAAAGGACATAGGGTTTGATATTTGATAGAAATCTTGGCAATCCCCAAAAAAAAGAGACATAACTTCCAAGAAGTGTGTCATTCAATTAATAACTGAATATGCAGTCGAATTCAATCATTAAATTAAAATTTTCTCATATAATACAAAATAAAAAAGTATAATTTATTTAATGCAATTAGACTATCTTTTCAATTTCAAAACTACACGTTTTTCAAAACATACTTGAGCCATTTCCAGAATTTCATTATGGTCTTTATTTAATTTCGTAGGAATGGAATGGACAAGCTTCTCCTTTCCAATAGAAAATACTTCAAATCCACTCCCTAGTGCCTGAAAACCACCCATCAAAGTTGTAGAAGCCACAAAAATTAACCTTATGGTATAACATAATACTAGGTTACAAGGAACATTTTACCAAATGAACATTTTACCTCATGGACTCATGTTTTGATAAATGTGCATTATAATTCAAATACTAATTTCTCCAGTTAAATAGATATCTTGATTTTCACAATATCTCACAAATATTACTAATATTTTCATTACAATCATAGTAAAACTTGAAGGAATTTACAAACAAAATCCTATACAAAGAAGCTATGGGTACATTCTATATGACACAAGAAAATTTCTATCGATATAAAGTATGCCAACTCATACAGCACCCACCTTCGTCAGTTCATTCCTCCTCTCCCCTATTTCTCATCCCTCAAGACAACCTCAGGAAAAAATGACATCTCTCCACATCTATTTGCGATATTGATCTGCATTCTTACCCCCATTCCACTTACCTGGCCACGCACACCCCCACACCTGGATTCTACTCAATGAACCATTTGTTCAACCAGGAGTAAAAACTCCATCACAAGCATATCAGCTCACTTTGACACATGTCCCCCTCCTCTTTTCCCACCTTTAGATATCCTATTTTTTCCTCCTCTGTTGTAGAAAGAAAGCATTCCTTTCCTTGTGGAGACACAAGCTTTGTGAAACACTTTTTTTTTTCTCCCAAAACATTTTGGTGCACCCTTTCACTAGGCATACTACTCTCCACCTAGACTTATACCTACAATGCATGTTCTCTCATATGATCTTCCTTTATGATTTCCCTACATAGGACCCTATCCGTATCACCTCCACTCATATCTTCCCGTCTTTTCTCATACAATGACATCAAGCAAGCAGTCAGGTTCATGAGAACTCACACGAAAATTGATGAGGAAGAATTCCAATCCAACTTCCTCAAACATGGTATTCACTCCCTCAACTCTCACACTGTTGATTTGTTTAATAATGTTGTTTGTTTTAGTTTACCCAAGCTTGGTCACTCAAATCCGAATAATTACAAAACCATCATATAGGCACACATTCTCCAAGCTCTGCACTACAGTTCTTCATTTATGGCTTTCAAACAAACATGAAAGGAGGTGAATAAGGGCCAAGGGACATGTAAATTCATGCTTGGAGTACCAAAATGGAAACCATATTTTCACACACACAGCCATTACTGAGGAGGGTCACAAATAGTAGATATCAAAAGGGGGTGTGTTTCTAAGTCTGTAAGGAAGCAATGTTACAGTCCTTATGACGGGATTTTAAAGGAGGTGTGCTCCCAGATCTATGCAGCAGATGCTATGATCCAACTCAGACATCACTAGCCTTGTTACTTCATTTTCAGATTGGAAATTGTGGCATGCACTACCAACAAATGTTTCATGCATTTTTCTATCAACAATCATTTTGCACCCAACTTCATGGAGAAGTAAATACTTGTCTTCCTTCAAATCTTACTTGCAAGGCTAGATATCTCTGTCGTCGGTAAGAGAGAAAGTGGTAAAGAAATCAACTTGAGGAATAAAATCAGCTTTCTTAAGATTCTCAAGTGTATTCAACATGAATCAACATTGATCCTTTATTTTTTCACACTCCGATGTTGGAGACTCACCAATAGACCCTAAATGCACTTCCTTCTACTGTAGAGCAAGTAAGAAGGGAAGAGGAATAATATGACCCAATAAACGTTGGGCATGATTTTGTTTAGAAAATTGATGCTCACTTTTAATTTGTAAGTTTTGAAAATGAAAAAGTGGCATCCATACATAATCAGTAGGAAAAATATGAAGAAACTCTGTAGGGGGGTTCCCTTTTGAGGAACAGACCTCTGAATATGTTGCAACAACCAACTCCAAAAGGTCCCTAAGAAATCTCATCCACAATATTTGGCATGAAATTTTGTATCTTGGCATGTAAAGGTTGACACCAGAATACCAATAACGTCATAATTATACCATACACAAGCTAAACTGTTAAAAGTGGACAGAAGAAACTTAGAAAAACAGTATGCAAATTAGAAGCTAAAAAATGAAACCAATGTCAAATTTAATCCCATCTAGCATGAGATGAAGCTATCTTAATCCTGAAGCATTTCCCATGTCACACAAATGCTTATGGCTCATGGCCATTTACTATATGATGTCAACCAAACGCCAAGTTAAAGGATTATCAGTTGCAAATGCAACACTATCTTGAACATTGTTTTTGAGTGACATGGTATCAGCAAGAAGCGGACTTAGAAAGTTCAAGATGATGGTATTTGTTTATCTCCACTATCTTGTCCATTGTTTTTTATTGACATGCTACCAACAACAAGTGGAATAAGAAAGTTTAGGCTGATGGAAAAAGTTGGCTTTTTTGTTTATCTGTTATGATGTGTACATGTTTGGAAGAAGAAGAGGAGTTGTGGTATCAGCTTCACACATTTAGAACAGGAAGGTGCGATGAAATATTTTCCAAATTATGGAGGCATAAGTCAGTAATGTATTTGACAGTAGGTTTAACGCATTATACCCTTTTATACAGCGCTAAAATTGATGCCTATGTGATAAGTTTTGTGAATGATTACAAAAAGTAAATAAGAATGCAATTATATGAAAGCATTTCTACAAGATAGTGAAATACACAGATTCTTAGTGAACTGCATAGATTGTTACAGGAGAGTAGAAAACTATAATGATAATGTAAAAATCCTATTGCAGAACACACCTAACTATCAAATAAATAAATAAAGATTCTAGTGTGGAAGATCAGAAAGGATACATGCTACAAGGAACTGTAATGTTATGGAGGATGTCATTTAATGGTGGAAGAGAACCAAGAATATTAACACTATGGGCCTCCTTGAGTTCACTAGTGAATTCATCTGAAGGGAAACACCTGAGCTGCATTGTTAGTTTGAAGGGTAACAAGCACCTATTGAATTGAACTTATAAAATAATGACATTAGCTTTCTAGTGTTGTTAACAAAACAAATATAAGTTGCAACCTGCAGCAGTGCTTTTTGTTACCAAAGGACTTAAATAAATCCCTTTCATTTGTCTTGTGCTTAAGGAATGCTGCAAAACCCGACCATATTCCATCCTCTAGGGTGGAGCCACTTTTTAAATATTAGAATTTCGTTAACAAAAAACAGATGAATCAATCCTGGCTAAGAAATCAAAGAATATTCCATTTACTGGTACTAAAATGTAATGAATGAAACATTAAGGCTAGAGAAAAATGAACATCCATATGAAAAGGATGCAATGCACAAAATACACAAATCTTCTGTAAATATGTTCAGCAACACTTTCTAGACAATCCATTGCAAACAATCATGAGACATTGTAGTCATTAGCGAACAATGTGCTAATTAAAACAACATTATTTATCATGACAAAAATTGAACGTAATGAACTGCTATTGAGCCAAGGTTCTTACCATTTGAAAAGTGAGATGGTATTGTAAAGTTAGTAATAATCCTAGAAGAAAATTTTCTCCTTGATCTGTTCATAGTAAGCATCCTTGAAGCTTGATATTGTTGTCATACAATATCACCTATTCCTGTCAAATGGATAAGACTAAAACCCAGGAAAGAACACTCTTTAGATCTGTCTAAACTAATAGGTGATGTTATTAGTGAAGGATTGTTATAAATAATGCAAAGGCTAGGTATGCTTTCTGGCTGTGCATTCAAATAAGAATTGATGACTTTTGGATCAAATAAATATGTGGAGTGTAGATCATTTTGAACATCCAGATCATTTGCATTATCTTCAGGGTAAATTGCATTCTATGTGGATATATTTAAAGGGAGTAGGGAAAAACTACTAATACATAATATCAAAATTGTGACGGTTTTTCATTGCTATTTCCATGTTTTGTTGTCTCAATTGCGACAATAATGGTCGCGATGTTTCGTGGTACTTATTTCATGGATATAACAATGAACTTTATAAGCCATCGATATAGAGATGAAAACTGGCCGCCACATGTCTTCTATACAGTGGCCTTGAAATTGATTTTTTAGAATTCATTTTCTACATTTCGTCGCTCTATCGACAAACTTGTTGTCCCTATAACAATGAAAATATGGCCAAAAAGTACTAGACAAAATCTACTTTCCATGCAAAATCGTGGAACACTTTCGACGAACATTTGGCTCTCTATCGATGAATTCTGAAATTTGAATAGAAATTTATTCCATGACTTCATCTCTATATCGACAAAGTTGTCATCCCTATAATGATGAAAATATGGCAAAAAATTGCTAGGCAATTTTTTGTTTCCACGCAAAACTATGGAACATGTTCGACGAACATGTGTCTCTCTATCGACGAATTCTGGAATTTGAAAAGAAATTTATTCCACGCGTTCGTCACTCTATCGACAAATTTTTCGTCCCTAGAACGACGAAAATATGGCCCAAAAATGATAGATAAAATTTTGTTTCCATGCAAAACCATGGAACACTTTCGACGAACATTTGTCTCTCTATCGACGAATTCTAGAATTTGAACAGAAATTTCTTCCATGCAAAACTGTGGAAAACCAATCAATTTCGACAAAATCTGTAAGTTGAACAGCAATTGTTCCAAGAAACTTTGACTCTATAGCGACGATATTCCTGGAAACCCACCCCGGGTTTCAACGGTTCTGCAGTACCCGCAACAAAATTTTGTCGATATTTAGACGAAACCTGGAGGTTTCAAAAAATATTTAAAAACCGTGGAAAGGCACCTTCCTTTCCACGGTTTGGATCTTCAATAAGTTCTTGTGAAAAAATACATACTATATTTTAAGACAAAGAAATGGATAAAATATAACACAGGAAAGGTGATTTATAGAAAAGAAATATATTGGGAAAGTAAGATATGGGAAAAAACATATTGAAGTAAAAGGGAAAAAAATAAATGGGAAGTTCAAGGGGGAGGTCAAAAAGTGTTATCTGAGTCTAAAAAATAAGGCATACTGATTTAAAAAGTTCCCAAAAGTACCCAAAGTGGCCCTAAGCACCATAATTATTTCCTCAAAAACTGTTTTCCCATTAGGATGCACAAGTTCATAATAATTGGATAAAATACATAATTAAAGGCTAAAGTGGCACCTCTTAAAGAGGATTCTATGACAAGGTATGAGGGTACATATATAAAAATACCATCAATAAAATACGCTGTAACCACCACAGGGATCATATAAAAATTAATTAAATGGTAATCTAGGCACCACTGAGAGCTGATTTCTATGATAAGGTAGAGGAGTACATCTATAAAAATACCATCGATAAAAGACGTAGGCACCACTCGGCTTGGATCAAATTAATGTGATCTGAAATTAGGTTAATGCCACTAGGGCTTAAAGAGCCCACAAGGGCTTGGAAGGATTCCCACAGAGCTTGGAAGAATCCCGTAGAGGCATGTAGATACCCGTAGAAGCTTAAAGAAGCCCACAAGTCAGAAGTAAAGGAAGCCCATGTTCTAAAGATGAAGGGAGCCCAAGATTTGAAGGACGAGGAAGCCCATAGGTGTAAATGAAGCCAAAGAAGGTCAAGCCCACAATTTTCGGAAGAGTTGAAAATGAAAAACCAATCCTTCTTATTAAACCACCTCAAGCATGGCCAAAATCAGTCAAATTTAGTACCAAGTATGCCTGAAAAAAAAAGTCCCTTAAGCACATGATAGGAAAGAGACATTTTAATGGTGGACGGATACTGTGTTGCGTTGGGAGAGAGTGTTCTCAACGTTTCGGTCCTCAATCTAGGACCATCCTCAGGAGACTAAATCAGCCCAAATAAAGCGATCGATCCTCATTGTCTATTTATGTTGATCAAAGGTGAGAAATTATCTTTTGGAGCCGACTTCAATCAACTTTTAGATTTCTTTTATTATTTTTAATTTAATTCTTTTTAATTTTATTGAGTACAGGTTTCCAAGCTTCACTAATTTGCAGCCCATGTTAATCAACCAAAAATTAACAACTTATTTCTATTCTTTTACTATGCATGATCTCATATAACAAGAAATTCATCATATATCACCTTTTGGCATTGATTAGAAGCAGGTTGCATAGTTGACCATGCAAATTGTAGTTTAGAAACCATATCATAATTGCCTTGGAGATACTCCTCGTGAAATTTCATCACTTACTCTACTATGTGTGAAGAGATAATAGTGATAATTCATCATACTACAAAAAACATAAGGTGCATTGAATTCATCTTTATTGAAAAATAAATAAATAAATAAAAAAATAACTCAACACCTAGGGAAAAAGAGTAGTTGTTCACCTGGAAAATCTATGTAGGATATTTGTAGTGCCAACTGGTGGTAAGTTGTTTTGATGTTTCTCATTATTGGAAGAGGTGAATATGAAAAGTTTGTCCTTCTTATGCAACCACCTCAAGCATGGCCAAAATTGGTCAAGTTAGTATCAAATATGCCCATAAGATAAAAATAGTCCCCTAAGCACATGATGGGAAAGAGACATGTTAGTGAACAAAAAATTAACAACTTATTTCTATTCTATTACTAGGAATGATCTATGTAGCAAAAATTCATCATAAATTACCTTTTGGCACTAAGAAGTAGGTTGCACAGTTGAGCATGCAATTTGTAGTTTAGAAGCCATATCATAATTTCCTTGGAGACACTCGTCATGTAATAACGTCACTTTATGTGCTACCTTCGAAGATCTATACATATGAATTTACGGTCCACATATGTGCCATGCAACAAATGAAATTTTATCATCACAGTAATCAGAACGTGTAAAATAGTGCAACCAATAACTAGTGTTAATCATTTAAAGTGCCATTTAACATATGATTTCCAGATATGTCTATGTGATAGCATACATATAAAATACTAACTTAATGAAAATTTAGTGCCAAGATAACCATAATGTTATTATCATTCACTCGATCTTGTATGTAAGCTCTGAAATATAAAATCATTAAATCCCTTACCATCACCGAGCTCTCAATAGCAATAATTAGTACTAAGAAAATCCAAAACAATACTCAGTAAAATAATTTCAGAATTATATCACTGTGCATTCAAAGATGTAAGGTTCCAGATCTCAGTAAAAAATTAGACTTACATTTACCCAGAAAACTAATGCAAATAGGGCATAAAACTAATCAAATCAATAAGATATATTTTACAAAATACACCACCATCTAAATAGTTTGAAATTCTAACTTGTTTTCTGTTTTGAGTGTGTAGAGCAGGCAGCTAAGGCATACAAGGTCTGCAATACATATTGTAGACCTATGTTTGATAAAGGAGAGGGCTCGAATTGTGGGAGCAGTAGGTCTACGTTATATTTTACAAAATACACCACCATCTAAATAGTTTGAAATACTAACTTGTTTTCTGTTTTGAGTGTGTACAACATGCAGCAAGGGCATACAAGGTCTGCAATACATATTGCAGACATGTGTTTGATAAAGGAGAGGGATCGAATTGTGGGAGCAGCAGGTCTGCATTTTTAGGGTTTTACACAGAAATTCTTTTTTTAGGGTTTTCTTTTTGGATAAAATAAAAGTTACAAAAACACATAAAATTTAAGTCTAAAACCTAAGAGAAACAAAAATAACCTAAGAATAATATTTATAAGTATGCAAATCAGAAAATTTAGTTTTGAAAGATAGATGAACAATTAGGGTTTGAAAAAATAAAATTTCTTAACCTACGGTTTCATCATGCCGAAATTATAGGAAGAAGAGCCAAAAAAATCCTAATTTCTTCTACGTGATTTTTCTTCTATTTTTCTACGTTACTAAGAAGCATTTTTGTTTTATGTAGAAGGTTGTCTCCTAGTTTCGATGATAGTCTAAAATTAGTTATTTATGATTGGTTGTATCTCTTGTATATTAATAGAATGAAATAGAATTTAAGGATAAAGAAAAACACATTAAGGATCAAGAAAACGTCAAAACCCTCACCTTATCATTGTCCTTTTGCCAGATCCATTCGCCCATACAACTTGATAAGAGTTGTCCACGAGATGCATTTCCAGCACCAAGGCCTACATAAATCATCAAAGATAGAAATTTTATATGATTAAATAATATATAAGCAAATAAATAGTCATTTAAATCCTACTACAAAGTCCTATAGAAATCAATGAATCGTGAAATGTTAAATTTATTAACAATTTTTTGAGAAATAGACATGCATTTAAAAATTTACAACCATCTTAATACATAGTAATAAAAGAGTATTCATACCTTATTAATATCCTCTATGTTTCGAGAAAAAATTTATATTCCCTACTGAACAGGGCCAACCACGTGAAGGTGGAAGCTCATATGGCCCCTCCCCCTTACCTCAGATTGCTCTCAATTCCCCATACCCAATAAATGACGTTGATTACATAGAAAAAATTTAAACATTCATGCATAACTAGGCTAGTCATAAAAAAATATAAGCATAAAAACATTGAAGCATAATGAGGTAATTCATATAAACAATGTTTTATACTAACAACATCGATATACATCCAAATACAAGTCATGAATTTATACATCTACTTTTTCTTTTATTTATGTATTTTTGCATTGAAATAATTGACGATAATTGTGATATTATCATCATCATTTGATGGATTATCTACAAATCCATGTCTTGCTAGTGTTTGTGTTTCCATGCCCTCATGTATCATACTTCTTGTACATCATTGAGTAGGGCGTGGAGGCAGTTCTGAAGGGGCATGAACTGCAACAACGAAAATGGGCATATTGATATGTTGAAATTAATATGTTGGGCAACAATATTTCTCTTTACATTTCTATGTAGTTGTGACAGCTAGTGTGTTAATTGTTTCTCTACTTGTTAATTCCTCTTGCGTTTCACCCTCCCGAGCTTCACGGTATTCAATCGAAGGAAGAAAATTTATAAGTATATGTCAGGAAATAAATATCTATAATCACAGTAGATATTTCTATTTCCAAAGCACACATACCAGAATGGCCACTCTGCTCTGCACTATCATGGGACATGCACACCCCAACATCAGCTAGTACGTGCGGAGTACCGATGGATTCAATGCTGCGGTTGCACTATTTCTTAAAAGAAAACATAAATATTTAAATATCGGTGATATAATAAAAACTGAATATACTTTAATAGTCTATTGCAATGATGTCCTTATTTATTTTATTTACCTGCATCTACGTCATTGGGGAGAATGGAGTCTGCCCCAAGCTTTTCTGATATTCAATGGCACTTTTAAAACCATACTTGAAACCAAGCTTTAGGTCTTCCTTGGTGGAAGCATCTTGGAACATATTTCCCTGCAATGCATAACACATATAAAATTCCCTCTATCAAAAACAGATATTTGTTTGCTACTTTCAAATAAATATTCCCCACAGTTAATCATTTAATTCTTACGATTCAGGTTCTTAGTTTTCTATAGCCACCCTGGCCAGTCTATGTTTCCCGTGCTTTTCTACTCTACCCTTGGTTGCTTTGGAGGTGTCCAGTAGCCTATATATGAAAATTTTGAAAAACATTGGATATCAGAATTCTTGCTTAAAACAAAAAATAAAAAAATAAATGAGCATATTTCACTAAAAAGATTATATGTGTTGTAACTTGCTTTTCCAGGCCGTGGTTGTTTTCCTTGTATTTTTAGCAAGTTCTCCTTTGCATCCTCTATGAGTGCCTTCCACTCTTTCTCCAGAACCATGGGAGGGTGCTCATGCTTGAGGTCAAGTTGAAATTTATCCCTATATTAGGTCCTGGTATATTTTAAATTCTCTCTGTGTAACTTTGCAACCACTTTCTTGTTGAATTTATTGCCGAAACAAGTTTACCATGTGGTCCATCAATACATCTCTCTTTGCGCTATATTGGCTATTCCACTGTGTGCGAATCGTGGGGCCAAACAAATCCAATTCTTTTTCATTCAAATTCTTGTAAAAAACATTATTTCCTGCAGAAACGTGTAATCCATTAAATTATAATAATTTCAGGGTATGTCCAATTCAATTTCATGATTAAAATGAATAAATTAATTAATAAATACCTGCAATATTTTGAATCTTGATCGAAACACAAGCGTCATCC
Organism: Pseudotsuga menziesii; assembly: GCA_001517045.1. Lineage (NCBI taxonomy): Eukaryota > Viridiplantae > Streptophyta > Pinopsida > Pinales > Pinaceae > Pseudotsuga > Pseudotsuga menziesii. The sequence continues at coordinate 411,731 of LPNX010376471.1, forward strand.
ACCAGCAAGGTGAGATCTAGTGATCTGGTGCTTTTAACTCGTGCTGCTCCAGGAAAAGTTTCATGGTCATATACAGTAGGTTCATCTCCAAATTCATGTGGAGTCCTAGGCTCCATCTCATCCTGCTTTGGCATGTCATGCTGATCAAATCAGTGCCTTCATCAATGGATTCGAGGCCAATCAGAGGAGTGTCAAAAATCCTCATTGTTACATTGCTTTGTCAGCGTTGTTGCTGCATTGGAGCATGACTGCTCCCTATACCTGTCTCAGTAGTTTCTCTAGTCACGGGTTGTAAAAACTCCTACAAATGAAAAAAATTACTTTATTAGATCACTTGGAAAAATAGAAAACATAATATCAGATATGAAATCATGTCATAGCTTAAAAAAATATGTGAAGATTCCACTTACCCCATAAGATTTTATTGGTTCTTTCAGATCTTCAATCCTTGCCCTAATCTCCTGTGTCATGGGCCTCATGCAAGCCAAGGAAATCATTTCTATGTTTTCCTTTTTCAGGGCCTTCTTTATAGTATCCATAGGTTCTATGGAATAGTAAATTTCATCCTCAAGCTCCTCATCACTCAGATCAAGTGCAATGGACTAAATTCATCAAACAATAAAATTAAGCAATATAATTTTAACATAATTCAAACATTGTTATTTTAATGAAGTTTAGTTACTATTAAGAACTAACACTCACTTGATGCAGTGTTATGGTCGATGACTTCCCACGGTCACCCCCTACTGATCAAGTTCTAGTGGGTGCTTTTCCACGGTCACCCTGGACCGTGGAAGTAGTAGGTGCCTTTCCATGGTCCCCACCCTAACATGATAAATCAATGAATAATTAACCATTAGCACAGAAAAATGCGCATGTCAATAGTGGAAATCGAATGCTAACAGAAAAAATCAAAACATTTAGTTACTGTATTTAACACGTACTTGACGGGACACAGAGTGTGACCTTCCACGGTCACCCTGGACCATGGAATCAGTAGGTTCGTTTCCACTGACGCCACCATGACACAATAAATCAATAAATAAATGTTATGAAAATAATTGTAACATAATAAAAAATGAGATATTGCAATAATATTTATTTTTACCTTAGAAGTAGAGGACACACGTTCTGTTCCATGACAAACATGGGCAGACCCCTTCCATAGTGTAATAAGCATGTTGTCACATGGAAATATTTTGGGGCTGGAGTTTCTAGTTATTGTAGTCATATTTAGTTACTATATTTAGTTACTATATTTAGTTGAGTCAATAATTGCAACTTCAACAGAAATGAGATATTGCAATAATATTTACTTTTACCTCCGATGGAGAAGATACATGTTCTTATCCATGGCGATGAGAAGACCCATGCCACAATGTAATAAGCATGTTATCATATGGAAATATTTACAATAAGAATGGAAAAAGTGAATGGTAACAGTGGAAATTGAATGTTAACATAAAAAATCTCAACATTTAGTTATTATATTTAACACTTAACTGATGGGGCATAGAGTGTGACCTTCCACAGTCACCCTGGACCATGGAAATAGAGGACATGCGTTCTATTGTATTACGACCATGGGAAGACCCCTGCCACAATGTAATAAGCATGTTGTCACATGTAAATCTTCTGGGGTTGGAGTTTCTAGTTATTGTAGTCATATTTAGTTACTATATTTAGTTGAGTCAATAATTGTAACATAAACAAAAATGAGATATTACAATAATATTTACTTTTACCTCCAAAGGAGGAGATACATGTTATAATCCATGGGGATGAGCAGACCCCTGCCACAATGTAATAAGCATGTTATGATATGGAAATATTCACAATAAGCACGACAAAAGCAAATTGTAACAGTGAAAATCGAATGTTAACTGAAAAAATCAAAACATTTTGTTATTGACGTCATATTTATTTACTATATTTGACATTTACCTCATGAGGCATAGATTGTGACAGTCACCCTGGACCATGGAAGCAACATGTGGCTTTCTACTATTATAACCCTGACAAAATAAATCAATCAATAAAAGTTGAGTCAATAATTGTAATATAAAAAAACTAGATAAGCATAACAGTGTAATAAGCATGTTATCACATGGAAATATTCATAAAATGCACGAAAAAAGTGAATGTCAATGGTGGAAATCAAATGTTAACAAAAGAAATAAAAATTTTTAGTTATCGTAGTCATGTTTAGTTACTATATTTAGCATTTAACTGATGAGGCATAGCATGTGACCTTCCACGGTTACCCTAGACCATGGAAGCCACATCTATTCAATTTAAGTTGTAATCAATCAAAAACTCTTCACCTTGAAGTATTGTTTTTGTTGCACATACAAACAAATGATGTTCTTCACATCCCTCAAATTCACAATCCGGTTGCTTAGTTTTTGTCACTGGCCATGTACTATTTATAAAGCTAGCAACATTTTCGTATGCTTTTGGGCTATCATCAATATACATAGTCACCCCTTTGCTTTTATTGTGTTCTGCTAGTTGTATATAGTTTGCGGTAACTTCGTATCTCCTCATACTTTGAGTATATTGGACCAATATCAACTAATTATTGTATCTTTATAATGGTCCGACATGCTCCATCAATTTAGTTACAGTTCCATAGCCGACCTTTATGCCATCCATGGAAAATAACCCCAATCCATGTAAGGACGAAGGAGCAATGTGATACATCCTCCCATTGATGAAAAAATCTATGTCCACTTGAGGTATCTTATTAGGTACCCATCGTTGCAATAGATGTCTATACCTCAAGGGAAACTCACTGTCACCTATGCTCTCAGCATCATATTTACATGACCCTCCACTGGCAATAAAATATTGCATGTGTCTATGAAATATTTTCCTTACCTTTTCAGATCTAGTTGATATAGAAGCGGTAGATCTAGTACAACACATATCACTTTCAACCTCTCCTAGTATATATTCACCATAACTTGAGGAAGATATATCTAATATATACCTATTTGGTGGCACCTACACTCAATAAAACAAGAATATAAGCTACCAAGCGGATATAATTTAGTGTGCAAATATATTTACTTGTAATGTTTTAATATCAAAAGTTTTTTCTTCCCAAAAACTTTACCAAAAGCTATTTTTCTCTCAAAGTTGTAATTCCTTTTAGAGTTATTTATATTTGAATTATTTTTAAGTATAAGACATGATTTGATTTGGTTTGGAATTTGTTCACAACAAGGATATAGAAGTGTGTTTCTTGGGCCACTTGACTAGTTAATGCATGCAAAGAGGTATGGGGTTCCCCCCTCATATAGATCATGTTGGGTATTCAATTTGGAATGGGCGGTGGTCACATTGCTTCATTCATGGATTTCCCATCGAAACTCGGTGACTTTAGTCTTACACTCCCTCTTCCATAGTGGTTTGATATGCAAGTTTCCTCGTGCAAGGTAATCCTTCTCTAACTATGTGCTTGATGTTTTTTAAATAGGATAACATTGTGAAATGTCACCAAATTTAGACCAATTATAGGTGGTGTTGAGCGGTTTTGCACATGGACATGGATAGGGTGATGTTGGATCCAGAATCATCTTATCACAACCCTGAATCGTCTTACTCTACCCAATACAATTTTATTACCATTGCTATGTTGTTCTGTAACAGGGAAATCCTGAACTTGTTTGGTCATGATGGTATGGTTCATGCCCATTCTCTATCAAATGGGTGATGGATGGGTTCAAGGATGCCATTTGATGGGAAAAATTCCCATCATGGGTCATTTTGCACCTCAAATACGGCCTATATTTCATATAAATCCTTAGAAAATCCAAAGTAAATAGTAAAGAACATAATAGCAATATTCGAGTACGGATTCGAATATGATATGGGAAAAATACGTAACAAAAAAATCATGTATGACTAAAATATGGGAATAGGCATCTTATAAATACAAAAAAATGCAATTTTAATTTAAAAAAAATAAGATTATACGATCATCATTCATTATTCATTAGGAACTAAAACAAGTAGTAACTAAGTATTGATTTCTTATGACAATGGATGAGACCTACAATTGTCCTTTCTCTATAGTTTCAACCTCAAAGCCAAGGGAAACAATAGGAAAAGGTATATTATATGGAAAAGAATCTCCAGTTTCGATCTGAGATAAGTAAGGGCTCATTGGACCCCATAAAAAGGCTATGCTATTCAAATCCTTATCACTTCAAATGGAGAGCTGCACTAATGATGACCCAGCAATATCTAAGGCTTTAGAAATGGCTAAGTTACATATTCAGGTTGAGATGATGATGGGTAACCTCTTATCTCCATCCTCTTGGGAATCATTGTTGGCAATATGGCAGATGAATGTGTTGGCATTGATGTCAATATATGAATGGAGAATTGGTGACATTTGGTGAACTGATGATTGTGGACAAACATATCCTAGATATGTTCATTAATAACAAAATAAATTTTGATGGGCATAGGAAAATATGATAAAGTTGGAAAAAGACTAAGTGGTGAAATTTTTTCCTAAAGTAGTAGTCTTATGAAAATGCCCACCATATTTCATAAGAAGGATAAAATTCCCTCCATGTCCCATCATCCCATAGTTGGTTGAAGTATCTATCCAACCATGGCACCAGTTCTCAGAAGAACTCTTTGAGGAAGAAGATAGAGGCCTCCCAAAAGAAGTTCTTTTTGGTCAAATTAGACAAGTTGCTCTAGGAGAATGCTCAGCATAATTTATGGGTTGAAAGAAATTCCTACACCATATGGGAATCCTATATGTGGCTGTGTTTTCTACCTGACCATGTTCCTAATTTGACCTAAAAGTACCTGAGGCAAAAATTATGGATCTACCAAAACAGGGTCTTAAGCAACTTTTACATCATACTTAAGTAAAATGCCCACCGAGGAGAGAGAAAGTATCTCCATAGGATGAAACTGGTCTTAATGGATTCATATGGTTGTCCTCCATCTATTGGATATCTTACACTCCAAGTTTGATCAAAAGTTGAAATCACCTTTGAGACCTAGGCTTTAAATAAATTGACTAAATGTCAAATCACAAGGTTGAAGAGGCATTTGGAAATGCCCGCCAAATCCTGTCTGAGTGATGATAAATTCATCAGAAGGTATAAGCATGTTCTTTAATAACCTGTCTATCCATCCATGTTCTTATTTTTTCTTATGGTGACCACATGAGAAAAATATCAGCCCACCAAAGACGTAAAAGCATTAGCTTGCATATCCAAAAATATGAAAAATTGACTGAGTGTTGAAAACAGGAGGTTGATAGCCGACTTGGAAATGCACGCCAGAGTCAGCTCTTTAACTGATAAATTCATCAGATGTTATGGGTCCATTCTTTGATGATCTAGGCATCAACTCATGATCTTAGTTTCCCTCTGGGTGTTCACACGTGTGAGATATGAGCCCGCCAAAATGCCTCCTAGTACAGTAATGACTAGGGTCTGGCAAAATTCACTAAGTGTTAAATTGAGCAGTTTGAAAGACCATTTTAAAGTGACTGCCAAATACTATGTGTTTTCCAGTAAGGCTTTAAGGTGATATGGTCTTGTTCCTAGTTGAGGTGGATAGCTAACCATACCCTCAATTTGTTTAAAGATGGCCAAGATGTGAAAAATATAAGTTTGCCAAAAGTTAGAAAAGTATGCGTGTAGAGTCTTGGTGAAATAAAAGAGTAAGCTACAGGAAATTAATAAACATAAATTTATAAAGGGAATTCTACATATGTTGAGAAGGATTTAAGGATAGTATTTTGGAAGATATGATGTGATATCGAAATTACACAACATATGTTTAAGGAAGAAATGTTCGCAGAGGGTTTAATGAAGACACACGCAGGCTACAATATTCTTGATAACCTTTGGACTCTTTGAGATATGCCAAACAGAGGCTACCACACTAACTACCATGGTATATTCCAAACAGAGGAAAAAATATATAAGTGTCGTTGAAAAATAATACTTGTATCAAATGTGTCTTTAAAGAATAAAGTGGTATGAGGGTCAATTTACTGGAATCAATTCAAATTATCGCCCATGAGTCCCAGGGAAGTTTACATTGTTCCAAAATCCAAACCAGTAAATGGGACAAACTTGCAAAATTTGTTGTAATTCAGGTAAACGTGAGCATAAAAATAAAATAAAATGCTTCTTTAAAGGAGAAATAGGTCTTAGGTTGAATTATATATAGTCATTATAATTGCGGCTCCTATGGCACTCTACAAAATGTTTTAGACCCATAATAGAAAAAAATTACAAAAGCTTGAAAAGTGTGCCATAATCCATGTAAAATTGACAATCAAAACAAAATTAAATGCATCTTTAGAGGAGAAGGAGTTCTCATGTTCAAGTTTTGACAGAATCAGTTCAAATTATAGTTCATAAAGGACTTTGTTCTAGACCATTAAATAGAATAATATTACACAAGCTTGCACTCTGTAGAATGTTTCAGACATATAATAGAATAAAATAACGAAAGCTTGTAATTTGTGCCCTAATTGAGGTAAAACTAATTATTAAAGAAAAATTAAATGATTAAAAGAAACACGCCTCAGGTTCAAAGTTTTGATAGAATCGGTTGAACCAGTTCAAATTATAGATCCTACAAGACTTTGCACACTGTTCTGGACTATTAAATAGAATAAATTTACAAAATCTTGCAAATTGTGCCATAATTCATAAATTATACAAGAGCACGACTAGATTGCAGTGCTCAACCCATATGTCTTTTCCCCGGATTTAAGGAGGAGCTTTAGATGCTCCAATAATAGAAAAACCTTACTAGATCCGTCGATAATAGAAGCGATAGTAGCACAACAAAAAAATTATAATTTTAGTATGAATGTACTGAATCCGTATTGGTTCATAAATTTGATGTATTTTTCCCAAATTCCTATGCTTCTAGGGTTAATTTTCTTACATAATTCATTGGGCCATTTGTTATCCTATGGACTGCAGTCGGATTTCCTCCATTGGGAATGTCGGTATCCTCTAGACTACGGACGGATTGTCTTGTTATCCTCTGGACTATGGCCAGATTGTTTTGTTATCCTCTGGACTGTGGTCGGATTGCATCCACTGGGAATGTCGGTATCCTCTGGACTGGTATCCCATGCTCCTCAATTTACCACTACTTTTCTCATCAAATTATCATTGCTCTAGATGCAGCTAATGAACTAGTGCACAGGAGTGAACTTATTCATTATTGTTTTGCTAATGAGCTAGTGCGCGGGTGTTTTTGAATTCTACATTTTTTGTTTGTTTATTTGCATATTTTATATTTTGTGTTCTATTTTGTTTCTCTATTTTGCATATTTACCTTTTGTTTAGTTTATTTTGGGTTTTTTTTTTTATTTGCATATTTTATATTTTGTTGCATTTTAAATTAATTATAGTTAAACAACTCTATATTTTTAATTTAGTTTAATTTAATTTAATTTACTTAAAGGCTTCAAATCTGTATTCAAATCTCTTTATTTCCTATATTTTATGTTTAAGACTGTAAATTCTGTATTTTATATATACCATGTAGTTCTGTTACATTATAAATGTCATATCAACATGAGTGGACAAATTTTAAGACACATATTGTGAGCAAATGACTAATCTGAAAGTCTTTTACATATCTAAAAGACTTGTATCCATCATATTTATTGTAGCCATGTTATTGGATGTAATGTGATGTAATCCCAACAGAGATTAGAAAAAATAATATTCAAAATCCATGCCAATTGATATTAACACAACAGAGTTTTTGAACTTGGCATGTATTACCAAAAGTATGTAGGTTTCCTCAACAAGATAATAATAAGGTGAAGAACTAAGACTTTCAAAACATAAAAGATTACTTTAAGATAAATGTTGATGAGAATGAGATTAGAGTCCATGGATGAGGAACATGTTTTATAGATGTCTTTATGAGGAAATGCAACCATATAGTACACTCTCGTGAGTTTGGAGCAATCTTCCTAGTAAATCATCATTAAAAGGTTTCACATTACTTACATGATTTTTACTTGTTTTTTTCCCAATAGTATATTCTTATATTATATAGTTTAATTTATATTTTTTTCTAAAAAAATTGATATGATTGGAATTGTAGTGTTCTTTTTCGGGGGGTTGGGAAGAAAATAAAACTTCCCATTGAGCTGATTATTATCAACTAAGGTTTCATTTATCACCAATAAATTAGTGTGCTTAAAGTCCATGATAAATATACACCTTAGAAGAGATTATGCCATGAGGTGTTCTCAAAATATAAGCACAATTGGGCTAGAATCATTTCACTTATATGAGTTGTGCTTATTGAGAATGACTTAAAAGATAATACAATACTCATGGAAGAGACAATTAGATATGATTAGTGAAAAATAATTATGGGAACACATATGTTGTTGTGAATGTTGTAATATTGATATTCAAGCCTAACATATTTATCTTTTTACTATAATCCCTTATTGTTTCCTCCCACCTAAGAAGGCATAGGCAACAGTGTACAAAGTGAAAGTTGTGTTTGTACATTGATACTTAATGAAAGTATTGGTATATGTAAAAATAATTCATACTAAATAAACAAATGGTTGAAGTTACAAAAAATAAATGCTTCTAACCTCTATATGTAGTATATATCTATAATGTTTTCCCCAATTCATTTTTTAAATGATGATCTCACATTTTTGGATTACGAGGTACAAGCTTCCACGTTACCAAACATGCTTGTGGCCCTTAAGAAGCACATTATTTGAATAGGTAGGAGAATGTCATTGGTGATGAGGCTCTTAATAAGTGCATACAATGATCATCATATTAACATCATTTGATATGAGAATTTGAGGTAAATACGCGATCTCCTTCGTATAGAGGATGTTTCAAAGTTTGTGAAGTAGTAGTTAGCATAGAATGGGATGTTACAATGTTTTTGAAGTAGCCGTTAGTATAGAGGATGTTACAAATTTTGTGGAGGATTAGTTGGAGCTCACTAAATCATTTACTTGTGGTCTTTCTCAATGCTTATAGATCTATATTCAAATATCTTTACTTCTTATATTTTATTTGTAAGCCTGTAAATTCTTTATTTTATATATGCCATGTAGTTTTGTTACATTAAAAATGCCATATCAACATTAGAGACTGAATTTGAAGACAAGGATAGTGAATTTGATCTACAGTATCTGATTATAAGGAAGGTCTAAACCACATTGTTTTCTCCTTTACGGATTCTAGTTTAACTTGTTCATTAATTTATTACTACTGTTGTTATTTATTGTCCTGTTGACCAGCAACAACCCTCTCAATTTTTCTATTTTGCTGAATAAAATTGATCAGTTCTCTTCTATAATTTATCACAAAATTATATAATATTGCCTTTAGAATGTTTTATTCTGAAGGTACTCTCAATTAGAAAGAAGAATTAATGATCATACTCGAAGTTTAGGAGGCATTTTCATAAATTTAATATTTTAGCAACTATTAATCTTTTAATTTTATATATAATCAATTTTCATTATCATTTAATATTTGATTATATATTGACTCGAGATATTTAAATTATAGCTTGCTAAATAGTTTTTTGGATTAAATAAAAGATAATTGGAAATGCATTTTAAACTTGTTGTAGTTAGGTTTTATTGATTTCTTTTAGACCTTTTGACAAAGTATTCATCATTAGCTTTTGTAATTTATATGATTAGGGTTGATAAATTAATTTAAATATCTTATTTTAACCCTAATGATATATTTTTACATAAAAAATTTATCTTTAAAATACTATGTCATTTTATGTCTAAATAAACCAATTTTGGGAAGTTGTATATATGTTTCTCAAATAACAAAAGTTTACCTTTATATATCATTTCGAATGCTTATAAAGATCTTTGTGTTATATTCATAATAATCGATTTTTGATCTAATATTTGGTTTTTGATAAAATTCTCCATGTGATCAAACTTTGCAATAGGTCATATGATGATTTGAATTCAATGAGTTCATCATATAATCCAAACTATATAATTTTCTCCTCGAATCTATTACATGCAGAAAATATGGTTTTGAAAATTTAATTTATCATCTAAGCTTGATTTTGATGTTTGGTTGGATATACAAAACCCTAGGAGACATCATTATTTGTAATTAAAGACTTCACATCATCTGGTTTTATTAGCACGATTAACCTCCACGTATAACTCCTTCTTGTTAACGTTTGGTAGTCGTGTGTTTGGTACAATATATGAATTGTTAGTTTGTTAACACCTGTTCAAAGGATTTTAATATGTAATAATTACCTTAGTCACATGTGTTCATATTAACATCATCCTATCTGACATTTGTATTACATTCATGAAAATATTTCATTTCGAATATCTCGTAATGATTTCAGATCTTATCAATTTGTTTGATGAATACCTGCGGTGGTTTGATGGTGAAGTTCTCACACGTAGTAATCAGTCTAGGGTTACTCTTTAGCTCTTCTAGAGTCGCATAAGGGTTCATATCATGTCTATGTATTCACAAATCCCTATTCCTTTAGTTTTCACAACACCTTTTAATCCTCTATCAAAGAAAGAACTGATAGTTGAATAGATGGCTCCCTTAAGTCATTTTGAGCTTTCTGGTCCTAAAATGTTAGAAGCTGACCCTGAAGTTCTTTCCTTGTTTGAGAAAATTGACTGGAAACTCTTCTTTTGGGGTTTTAGTGGACACAATGAGGAATTTATCAGAAAAATTGGGTTGTCTTTTGATGGAAATATTGCTCGGATAGGTGATTTACAAGTAGTCATAGACGAAGAATTTATTTCGAAAGCCACAAAGCTGCCTTGGACTAGTGAACGCTTGTTCAAGGGGTCACGAATCTAGACAAGAAAAAAGTTTAAGCAGTTTCTTCTTCCATTATCAAAGGAAGATGCACACCTTAAATTCAGCTTTCCTATAAAATATTTGAAGAATCAATGGCGTGCTCCTTTTGAAGTCATTTCCAAGTATATTTCTTGTGATGGTCGTTACTCAAATGTCCAATTATATAACCTGAGAATTTTAATGGCTCTTAAGGGTTTGAAATTGAATTTTCCCTACTCTCTAATTCATAGTATGCATAAAATGGTTGTTACGGTTCAATGTGCTATTGGTAATAAAGACCGTACAGTCTTTTTCATCATGGCCTGATCAAAATGTTAGTTCAGTATCAGTTAGAAACAATAGGAAAAACCTGGGATGAATTCTTAAAAGAAAATGAGTTTGGGTTTACCCAATTTTGGCCTACCTACTTACCTAATACTTGTGCAAAACGAGGAAGACCTTGTGAAAGAGAATTAAAAGAAGAGACTAATCCAGTAGCTGATCATAAAGGTTTGGATAAGCTTTGTCTGATTGCTGAAAATGAGAAATTTTATACTTCAAACCCTCCTGAGCAACCCAAGAGGGAAAATGAAGTGGGAGAGGGAAGTAAAATGGTTTTTCAGACACACTCTGCTAAATTAATAGGTGATTCATATCCTAAGATAATGGAAGAGAGAGAGAAGCATGAGTTAAAAGGAGAAAATATGGAAGGTGACAATAAACCTCTTGAACCAAGTACAAGAAAATCTAAAATGACAAATCGAAGGTTTACTAGGAGTATGATTAGTCTTTTGTTTCCAAGAACCATGGAATAGAGTAGTGAACCTATCGTTGTTGAAGATAACAGTGATAAGGAGGATGAATCTCCTCCTCATGAAATCCCAATCAATGATTTTGAACAAGAACAGAGTAATAATCACGATAATTTGGTGGTATCTCCTAAGAGAGTCAGGAAGGATGATTCACCTTTACTAGCACAATCTGAACATGAAGCTCAACTTAAGTCACCATTGAATGATGAGGATTCTCTAGCAGAAACTTTAAAAGCTATGAAATAGTCAATTAAGATTTCTAAGCAACATAAGGTTGATCTGTTGAAATACATTGAAGAAGCTCATGATATGTTGAAAATAGAGTTACAATAGCAAAAAAATTGAATTACTTATGTGGGTAGATCAATGGCAACAAATGAAAGCCAAGAAGGATAGATACAAAGCAGAAAATAAATTGTTAGTAGCGACCAATGAAAAATTGCTGAAGGATGAAAAAATCCATGAAGAAAAAATCTTGAAACTCAGGGCCAAACTATCAGAAGCTATGAAAGCCATCAAGTTACAAATCGCAACAACTTAGTCTATTTTTAGTTACTGTGATTTCAATTGTGATAGGTAAATGTACAATTTAATGAACATCCTACAGAATCAAAGATTCTGTAGGATCGTTCTACATTCTTATTCAATTATCTTGTTATAATTGTAATTATGATTTTATTTATATTTTAATTGTTTGTTACATGTGTGCTCATGATATAAATCCATCGAATGGAATGAAGATGGTTAGTTAATCGATATGCATTTTTAAAGCCACTTCATCAAAGGGAAATGAACTGTGCATTAATAGCTAGCATACAGTTACGATGGTCACGCTTTATCTGTTCACATTTGCTAGATATTACAATTAGTTGTTGTTCGCTTTCAATATGAACGAGATACTATTCGAAGAGAGGAACATGATAACGATCTATTGCCAGGCGCATGGTTGGATAACGTTTTAAAATGATCATAAATAGGTTCTAGATGTTTCATAGATAGCAGACTTTAAAATCTATTTTTAGCTATCAGTTGCATAGAGTTAGGGATGTAGTTATCAAAGTTTTATTATAAAAACTATGAAAATTGTTGTAGTAGGGGTCGATGGGAGTACTAGGGAAAATACTTGTGAAACATATAACACATTTCCGGTTTTGATTAGTCTACTAAAGTTTTCTTTGTGGATGATTACCACTGGAACATCAAAGACTGGTATCAAAAAAAAATTTCATATCTTTGTCATTATATATATATATATATATATATATATATTTCAAAAGCAATTTTCTGACTTAAATATGTGTGCAATTGAACTTAGTTTTCATTACATTCATGTAGTTTTTATTACTGTTATCACTCAATATCGATATCTGTTGTTGATACTATCAGTGCCATGGTTATCCAAATGTTATTGATGATTGTGATCGAATAGTATTATATTTCATAGCTTATATTGATTACATCTATATTTTGATAGTTGTTTTGAATGTTAAGTTATTATATAATTTATATACAGATGTTAATGTTGAATTTCAATTATCTATTGATAAATACATTTACAGAGTGAATACAATAATTTCTTATTTTATTCTCTATGTTTTTGTAAATTTTATTAAACAGAGTGTTATTAGTGATAACAATTCTGACAGTTTCTTATCTGGAATTGTATGATTTATTTCACTTTGTTATTTATAATCGTTAATTGATAGTTGATATAGTAGTCCAAAAGTTTGCTCTCAGTTGAGATAGGATAGCTAGTTGATGTTACTTCATATTTTAGCTTATTTTATTTTGATAGCCGTTAAATAGAATTAAGTTAGTTTGATAAAATTTAAAATACTCTTTTAGTTAAAATATTTAAAAAACAAAACCCTAAAAAAGAAGACTTTCCTTAAGAAAGCACTTTAGGACATCTTAGATTATAAAACTAACTTTAGGATTTATTTTAAATAGTAATAAAATTTAGGATAAATTTTTATTGAATTTTTACGTTCTCTTTAAAAGGATAAATTCAGTTGGTAGAAGGACCATAACCTGCGAGTTTTTGCCATTCCAAACACACCGGGAGCTATTCTAAGCGACTTGTGTGGGCTTAATCTCCCTAAGTTGGCCTAGTCAGAAAATCTGGCCAACAAATGGCGCTAGAAGGAGGGAATGTTAACGATTAATGGTAGGTAGAAGTAATGATAAATTTTTTAACTAGCCAACAACCTCTGTTACAATCTGAAGTTAGTAGATCACCATTCGTAGAAACTGTTAGGAGCATCCTTGAGCGTGACCACATTACATCTCCATTCACTCCTGAACAAAGTACTCAAACCTTAGAAGAATCACGCCATATTCTTACGAGAGCATATGCTCATCAACTTGGTTTAACACTAATAGACTATGGTCTACCTAGACAACAAAGACGTAATCCTCAATTGAATATAATTACTCAAGATTTAGCAGAAGCTGATAGAACTCCAAGTTATCAAGTCAGAAGTATTCATAGAGAAACTGCTAGAACAAATATTGCTAGAATATTGACTTCTATAGGCGATTTTGATCAACCATCTTCTCCTCCAGAATCACCGCCTGATAGTCCAAGGTCATATAATTCAGGGAGTTCTTCAGATTCTGAAGGATCCTATGGCTGGAAACATACCTGCAGGAGGAGGAGGAGGGGGTAACCCTCCACCTAATCCTCCACCCAATCCACAACTTCCTTGGTTGAGAACAGCTGTTGTAGCTGTGCCTGGTGTACAACATCCTCTCCCCAAACATTCAGATAATCTTCTTCTGAAGTTTAATCTAGATAATAAATAACCTACCGAGGTGCATGTAGATAAATTCATGTTAGTTGTTCAAACCATGAAGGTTGAGCATGAAGACATAGTTTGTTGTTTGTTCCCTTTAACTTTTTAAGGGAAAGCATCTACTTGGTACTTTTCATTAGTCCAAGGATCAATCACAAATTGGGTTGAATTCAACAAGGCTTTCCTAGATAAATTTGGGGAAGATAAAACACCTACTCTTTTAGCTCTTGAGTTATCTTGAATTAAAATGGAACCTAAAGAAAGAATTAAAGATTTTAAACAGAGATTTCTTACATTGAAAAATAAAATTCCTGTTGCTTCTCAACCACCCGATGATATAATCATTGAAAATTATACTTCAGCTTTACCAAAGTATCTTGGAATGTTTGTTAAGAGAGCTGGTAAAACAACACTTGTTGAAACTTTTGAGGAAGCTATTAAAGTCGAGAAGGATTCCATGTCTTATGAACCAGATAGAAGTGGAAAAGTAGATACTTTTCCTCATAAGAAAATTTAAATACCTAATTCGGAAAAGGATAAGGAATTTGATGTAGAATAGTTGCAAAATGCTATTCAGGCATTAACTAATGAATTCGTAGGGTTAAAGAAAACTAATTCTGAAAATTCCTCTTCTAGAGGGTATTTTAGAAACCGGTTCAGACAGAATCCTAACACTAATAATAAAACAATTTCACCTCCTGATATAGCAGTAAATGAAGAAATTTTTAATACTATTTGAGCATTCTTATCTTTATCTGAAACTCCCTCAAATCAAGAAACTGTCGATAATGAAGAGGAAGAGGAATCTGAAAATGAAGAAGAATTGGAAGAACCTCAACAAGTAAATGGTCATTTCTGGGACAGTATAGTAAAATATTATGAAGGTAGAAGTCCTCCTTCAGGACAACATGCCTATAATACTTGTAGTAGAACATTCACAAATACTCCCAGAGCATCATCAAGTTCTACCCTGAGTAACAATAATAATAATTCACAACCCAATAAACAGTCTCAATCTGTCAAACAAAATTAGCTTGCGAGGACTTCTCAGCCTATTCAAAATGTTCCAAAGTTATATTTACAATATGACATAATTGAAGGTCTAAAAAAACACGTGCAAATATTAGTATGTATGATCTTCTTCAAAT
Source organism: Pseudotsuga menziesii (assembly GCA_001517045.1). NCBI lineage: Eukaryota > Viridiplantae > Streptophyta > Pinopsida > Pinales > Pinaceae > Pseudotsuga > Pseudotsuga menziesii. The sequence continues at coordinate 427,339 of LPNX010376471.1, forward strand.
TTACCCAATGCCTAATAGTCCTATTATAAATCCTGCCATGAGTTCAATAATTCCTAATGCTAAGCAAAATATAGCTGCTAATAATTCTAATAGTGATTTAACACCAAATGATAAAGGAAAGTTAGCAGCTGATAAAGATTCATTAATAGGAAAAAACTCAAAATCAACAACCCCTCCATTCCTTCTTATTTTTGAGATTTTTAATAGGAACGTTCACAATTGCATGGTTACTTCTGGAGCATCTTCCAATGTAATGCCTTTGTCTGTGTGCAAAAGGTTGAATGGAAAGTATGTTCCATTAAATTCACAGATTACTCAATTAGATAGGACGAATGTGAGGGTTGTGGGAGATATGAAAGATGTTCTAGTTAGGATTGCTTGTAACCCTTCAGTTTTTCAAATTATAGATATTGTGATTGCAGACATTCCTGATGCATATGGGTTGTTTTTGAGTAGGGATTGGTCTCAGCAATTGAATGGATTCTTTGCTACAGATTGGTCAACTTTATGGTTACCTAAGAATGGAAAATCAAATCAAATTAAGATAAACAAAGAAAGATATCTGAAACATACTGTGAAAAAATTACATGATCCTAGCGAACCGGTTTTATTTTCAAATTCTATAATGGAGAATTATATGTATGAACTTAAGTTTGGAAATCTTAAATCTGAAAAATTTGTTTTCTCTGACAATAAATAACAATCAGAAATTCTTAATGTTACAACTATTTCTCATGATTCTTCATTCAAGGAAATTGTAAATAATGTAGATAGTCATAATTATGTAAATATTATTGAAAATAAAGTAGTTGCAAATAGTTCTACTTAGACTTTTTATTTCGATGGGTCAAAATCTAAAGAAGGAGTAGGAGTTGGTTGCCTGTTAATTGACCCTAAAGGAAATAAAACATGTATAGCATGTAGGCTTGAATTTAATTGTACAAACAATACTGTGGAATATGAAGCTCTGATTCAGGGACTGAAAAAAGTGATTGATTTGGATATTAAAGTGCTAGTTGCATATGGTGATTCTGAAATCATCATCAGTGATTTGGATATTAAAGTGCTAGTTGCATATGGTGATTCTGAAATCATCGTCAGACAAGTCCGTAGATCTATTCACTGCATTTCTGAACATTTGCAGAATTATCAACAAGAGGTATGGAATCTCATTTCACATTTTGATGCATTCAATATAATGTCAGTTCCAAGATTCTAGAACCAAGAGGCAGATTTATTAGCAAATGTAGCATCAAAATTGATTCCATCTGAGAATTTCAGACTTGATTTCTTTTCAGTTTAATTGATTTTTAGGCCTTCTGTACCAGATAATATCTTTAACTGGCGTGTTTTTGATAATTATGTTTAGGTGTTGAATTTATTAACAAATGATGATAGTTTCAAAGATTTAGGCATTGATGAAGTTACACAAGATGAAAATTTTCGGGATTTTTCGGTAATAAATTATTTTTGTTCGGTTGAAAAATATTTTGAGAAGGTAAAATCGATTCCTAACTAAGTTTTGAGATTAGAAAAGCTTTTTGATCTTCAAGATAAATTTAAGTCTGTCCCTAATTGTAAAACCAATAGTTCACAAATGAAATATGAAACTATAAATTTAGGAAAGTAACTTAATCCTCAAACTGTGAATTTAGGAATAGATTGCACTCCTACAAAAAAATCAACATTCATAAAATTATTCAAAGAATTTAAGGATGTCTTTGCATGGACATACGACGATTTGAAAAATTTCAATCCACAAGTCATGCAACACATTATTCTAATAAAACAAGAATCAAAACCTTTCCAACAGAAACTTAGAAAGTATCATCCATCACTAGAACCGACAATTAAGAAGGAATTAAATAAACTGTTAGCTGCTAGGATTATTTTTCCTATTTGACATACTCAGTGGGTAGCTGATTTGGTTCCAGTTAGGAAGAAAAATAGTGATATTCTACTATGTGTTGATTTTAGAAATCTTAATAAGTCCTCTGAAAAAGATAATTACCCAAATCCTTCCATGGAACAAATCCTTCAGAAAGTTTATGGGTCTGAGATACTGTCACTTTTTTATGGTTTCTCAGGATATAACCAAATATTGGTTTCCCCAGAGGATCAACTGAAAACAACTTTTAGAACTACATGGGGAACATACGCTTACAGAAAGATGCCCTTTGGGTTAATCAATGCTGGGGAAACTTTTCAACGAGCAATGGATATTGCTTTTAGAGGGTTAATTAATCATTCAGTAGTTGCCTATTTAGATGACATTACTGTATTTTCTAAATGTCGACATAATCACATTAATCATCTTGGAAAAGTATTTGAACGTTGTAGGAAATTTGGAATTTCTTTAAATCTAGAGAAAACAATATTTGTTGTTTCAGAAGGTATTTTATTAGGTTGTGTGGTTTCAAAACATGGGATCATGATTGATCTTGAATGAACCCAATCTATCTCAAAAATAACTTATCCTTCTAGCAAAAAAGCAATGCAATCGTTTCTTGGTAAAATAAACTCTGTTAGGAGATTTATCCCCAGTTTTTCTGAAATCATCCGTCCTTTACAAAAAATGATTAAGAAGGATGCTATTTTTAATTGGGGACAAACTGAAAGAGAATCTTTTCAGAGAATTTTAGAAGCCATTTCAGAAGCTCCTAGTCTTTTGAGCCGAGATTTTAACAAAGATTTCATATTGTATACTTTCGCTTCTGACATATCATATGCAACAGTTTTAATGTAGCTAAATCAGAAAAATAATGAAGTAGCAATTTATTTTATGAGCTCAAATTTTAAAGGTGCTGAACTTAATTACCACGAGGTTGATAAGAAAGATTTTGCTATTTTCAAAGATATCAAACACTTTCGTCCATATTTATTGAAATCTAGAATGAAAGTGATAGTTCCTTACCCTTTAGTCAGAAATTTGTTAGTACAGAAAGAATTGGGTGAAAAAAGAGCACCATGGATGACAGCTCTTCAAGAGTATGACTCGAAAATTAAACCTTCAACGATAGTTAAGGTTCAAGGATTATGTAAACTTGATGCTGAAGTACCTCATCTGCCTAATAACAGTTTCGAAGCTGTCATTGATGAAGTCTTACTAACTCGAGAAATTTACTTTTATCCTCCACCACAAGATTCTTGGTACACAGATTTACAGACACTTATAGAAATATGAAATTCTCCTGATTACCTTGAACCAAGGAAAAGGAGAACACTTAGATTGAAATCCACTCCTTATTTGCTAATTGATAATATTCTTTTTAGGAGAAATTCAGATGGTTTTTTACTTCGATGCTTAGACAAAGATGAAACAGAAGTGATTTTGAAAGAATTACATTTGGATCAGCAGGTGGTCATTTTGGTGGAGAAACTACGGCACATAATATTCTTAGGGATGGCTATTATTGGCCTACTTTATTTCTAGATTCTTATGCTTTTGTCAAGAAATGTCAAGAATGCCAACTTGCTGCAAGTAGAGTTAAGAAGTTTGCTTTTCCTTTACAACCTGTTTCACTAGAAAGGCCTTTTCAGCAATGGAGTATTGATATAGTAGGAGCAATAAATCATCCATCTTCTATGCAACACAAATACATTATAATTGCAACTGATTATTTTACCTGTTAAGCAGAGGTTGCACCTTTAAGGGTTGTAAACACCAATCAGGTTATCTTATTTTTAGAATCTTTTATCATAACGAGATTTGGTGTTCCAGAATTCCTTGTTTTTTATAATGCCTCATATTTATCATCAGTTGAGTTAACTCAATTTTCCTTAGAGAAAGGTATAAGGGTTAGATATTCAGCTAACTATCATCCTCACGGAAATGGTTTAGCTGAATCAATAAATAAAAATTGGTTTAAAATTCTCAAAAGAACTATTTCAGCTCACCATCGTGATTGGCATACAAAGTTGTTTAATGCTTTTTGGGAAGACATAGTAACTCCTAAAGCTGCAATAGGTAACTCACCTTTCTTCCTAGTTTATGGAACTGAGGCCATTTTACCACCAAATTTATTTTTACCTTCTTTACAACTAGCCCAGTCTGTTAAGGATGAAGATTGTCCAGCTATGGAGAAAAGGATTAACACATTAATAAAACTTGAGGGGGAAAGAGAGAGGTCAAAACAACATTTCATAAAACATCAACAAATTGTTAAGTCCTGGTTTTATCAATCCTCAAGTTTTGCCCAAAAGTTCCAGGTGGGGGACTTGGTGTTAAAATGGGACAAACTCCATGAGGATAAAGGAGATCATACCAAGTTCCAAAAACTTTGGTTAGGCCCATTTTTCATTGCTGAAAAGATAGGTCCAAGCACTTTTTGTCTGCAAACATTCGAAGGTCAGTTCGAAACATTTCTGGTAAATGGACTGATCTTAAAAAAATATTTTTGCTGATTTTTTTAGACCCTAAATTTGTATATAATTTTTTATATCAGCTTGTTTATTGTATAGTTTTTATTCTTTTATTTTTAAATCAGTTTCTGTCTGTAAATAGTTTTATTTAAATTTTATGAATTTCCTGTATATATTATTATCATAAAATTTTATAAAATTGTTAATATTCTGTACAATCTTTTATCAAACAGAATTATGATAAATTCATGATTCTTATGTACATTCAAATTTCATTTGATCCATTTAAAAAATACTCTTGAAACTTATTTTCGATTTTCTTATATTAAGATTCTTCCAATCAAGTATTAATCTATCAATCATTAGTATCTAAGATTGTCGAATCTCTATATATATGTTTTAAAAATAATCAGTCACTAATGTACATACGTTGTTGAGAGGACATTTGTAAATAAATAAGTCCTCTGGTTTAAACTCAGTTTGTTCATTAGTTTAAAATTATGGTATTAGACTAAGTCTTTTAAAATTTGGTTTAGAATGATCAGAGTTTCTTAAGTCTATTAAGAACCTATCATTATTTGTAAACATTTGTAAATATTGTTCAGATTATCCCTCATTCTCCTTTTTTTTTCTTTTGATAGTTAGGATGGCTGATTTATGTCTTTTTCAAAACTTGTACTTTGAAAATCTTTATGGATCTCTATCATCAGTCATTTCTTTTAAAGGTGTTTACAATCTGATAAATTTTTAGATTTGTTCCATTCAATAAAATTCTAAAGTTTAAAATAAGAGACGGAAGGTCTTAGTAATAATCCAATTCGATCAAGATCATAAATATCATCGGCATGACATTATTAGGAAACTGATAATGGCTCTTGGTGATAAGGTCAAGAGATAGGGGGTCTCATCACAAGCTGGTTGATTCATTTTCTGGTGATATTAGTGACTGATATTACCATTTGGTTACCATGCTACGTAGTGGTCTCTTATTTTATAAAACTTAAACTGTCAAAATCAATAAAGTGAAACATAACTTTGATTGAAAAATAACAGGTCTCATCACTAGTCAGCCTAATCATGATCATCAGTGCCATCTAGTATAACTTCATTTCTGATCATCAGAATGATGGCTCGTGGTCAAATTATCAAGGGACAAGAGGTCTTATCACGAGCCGACTTGCTTATTCTAGGCAGTTCTCGTGAATGATACTATCACATCAGGTTATCATGCCTAGATAATAGTCTTCAATTAATGAAATTGTTTTTGATTTTTGGTTTCTTAAAAAAGAAAGAAAGAAAGAAAGAAAAACCATTATATTCATGGAACAGATTCTAGAAATTTATCCGTGAAATTCGATTCCTATATCTTATGCTGATGGTTCAGATTATCATTACTATAAGTACTTTGTTTTGACTAGGATATTCTTAAGCTTGTCTTTAATAAAATCCTTACCTACAGAGATGGGATAATTCTGAATTATAATTGCGAATATAAATCAGATAGTGGTTTTTATTAGACTGAGAATTTTTTATTGTTTTGAATAGAATTGAAGATTTTGTTTATATCGTCATTTGAAAATTGCATGAGTAGAGATAACTGGTTCACCCAGGTCGTCACCATTTGTTGACAGGAAACAACCCTCTCAATTTTTCTCTTTTGCTGAATAAAATTGATCAGTTCTCTTCTATAATTTATCACAAAATTATATAAGAGTGCCTGCAAAATCTTTGATTCTGAAGGTACTCTCAATTAAAAAGAAGAATTAATGATCATACTGGAAGTTTAGGAGGCATTTTCATAAATTCAATATTTTAGTAGCTGTTAATCTTTTAATTTTATATATAATCAATTTTCATTATCATTTAATATTTGGTTATATATTGACTCGAGATATTTAAATTAAAGCTTGCTAAATAGTTTTTTTGGATTAAATTAAAGATAATTGTAAATGCATTTTGAACTTGTTGCAGTTAGGTTTTATTGATTTATTTTAGACCTTTTGACAAAGTATTCATCATTAGTCTTTGTAAATTATATGATTAGGGTTGATGAATTAATTAAAATATCTTATTTTAACCCTAATGATACATTTTTACATAAAAACTTTATCTTTAAAATACTATGCCATTTTATGTGTAAATAAACAAATTGTGGGAAGTTGTATAAATGTTTCTCAAATAACCAAAGTTTAGCTTTATATATCATTTTGAATGTTTATAAAGATCTTTGTGTTATATTCATAATAATCGATTTTTGATCTAATATTTAGTTTTTGATAAAATTCTCCATGTGATAAAACTTTGCAATAGGTCATATGATGAGTTGAATTCAATGAGTTCATCATATAATTCAAAACTAAATAATTTTCTCCTCGAATCTATTACATGCATAAAATATGGTTTTAAAATTTTAATTTATCATCTAAGGTTGATTTTGATGTTTCGTTGGATTTACGAAACCCTAGGAGACATCATTGTTTGTAATGAAAGACTTCACATCATCCAGTTTTATTAGCATGATTAACTTCCATGTATAACTCCTTCCTGTTAACATTTGGTAGTCGTGTGTTTGGTACAAGATAGGAATTGTTAGTTTGTTAACACCTGTTCAAAGGATTTTAATATGTAATAATTACCTTAGTCAGATGTGTTCATATTAACATCATCCTATCTGACATTCGTATTACATTCATGAAAACATTTCATTTCGAATATCGCGTAATGATTTCATATCTTATTAATTTGTTTGATGAATACCTGTGGTGGTTTGACGGTGAAGTTCTCATGCATAGTAATTAGTCTAGGGTTACTCTTTAGCTCTTCCAGGATCGCATAAGGGTTCATATCATGTCTATGTATTCACATATCCCTATTCATTCAATTTTCACAATTCCTTTTAATCCTCTATCAAAGAAAGAACTGATAGTTGAACAGATGGCTCCCTTAAGTCATTTTGAGCTTTCTGGTCCTAAAATGTTAGAAGCCGATCTTGAAGTTCTTGCCTTGTTTGAGAAAATTGACTGGAAACTCTTCTTTTGGGGTTTCAGTGGACACAATGAGGAAGTTACCAGATAATTTGCGTTGTCTTTTGATGGAAATATTGCTCAAATAGGTGATTTATAGCTAGTCATAAACGAAGAATTTATTTTGAAAGCCACAAAGCTGTCTCGGACTGGTGAACGCTGGTTCAAGGGGTCACGAATAGACAAGAAAAATTTTAAGTAGTTTCTTCTTCCATTATCAAAGGAAGATGCACACCTTAAATTCAACTTTCCTGTAAAATATTTGAAGAATCAATGGCATGCTCCTTTTGAAGTCATTTCCAAGTATATTTCTTATGATGGTCGTTACTCAAATGTCTAATTATATCATCTAAGAATTTTAATGGCTCTTAAGGGTTTGAAATTGAATTTGCCCTACTTTCTACTTCATAGTATGCATAAAATGGCTGTTACGGCTCAACATACTATTGGTAATCAAGACCGTAGCCTTTTTCATCACAGCCTGATCAGAATGTTAGTTCAGTATCAGTTAGCTACAATAGGAAAAACCTGGGATGAATTCTTAAAAGAAAATGAGTTTGGGTTTACCCAATTTTGGCCTACCTACTTACCTAAGACTCATGCAAAATGAAGAAGACCTTCTCAAAGAGAAATAAAATAAGAGATTGATGCTATAGCTAATCATGAAGGTCTGGATAAGCTTTGTCTGATAGCTAAAAATGAGAAATTTTATACTTCAAACCCTCCTGAGCAACCCAAGAGGGAAAATGAAGTGGGAGAGGGAAGTAAAACGGTTTTTCAGACACACTCTACTAAATTAACAGGTGATTTGTATCCTAAGATAATGGAAGAGAGAGAGAAGCATGAGTTAAAAGGAGAAAATCTGGAATGTGACAATAAACCTCTTGAACCAAGTACAACAAAATCTGAAACAACAAATTGAAGGTTTACTAGGAGTATGATTAGTATTTTGTTTCCAAGAACCATGGAACAGAGTAGTGAACCTATCGTTGTTGAAGGTAATAGTGATAAGGAGGATGAATCTCCTCCTCATGAAACCCCAATCAATGGTTTTGAACAAGAACAGAGTAGCAATCACGATAATTTGGTGGTATCTCCTAAGAGAGTCATGAAAGATGATTCACCATTACCAGCACAATCCGAACATGAAGTTCAACTTAAGTCACCATTGAATGATGAGGATTCTCTAGCAGAAACTTTAAAAGCTGTGAAATAGTCAATTAAGCTTTCTAAGCAACATAAGGTTGATCGATTAAAATACATTGAAGAAGCTCGTGATATGTTGAAAACATAGTTACAACAGCAAAAAAATGAATTACTTATGTGGGTAGATCGATGGCAACAAATGAAAGCCAAGAAGGACAGATACAAAGCAGAAAAGAAATTGTTAGCAGCGACCAATGAAAAATTGTTGAAGGATGAAAAAATCCATGAAGAAAAAATATTGAAACTCAGGGCCAAACTATGAGAAGCCACGAAAGCCATCAAGTTACAAATCGCAACAACTTAGTCTATTTTTAGTTATTGTGATTTAAATTTTGACAGGTAAATGTACAATTGAATGAACATCCTACATAATCAAAGAGTCTGTAGGATCGTTCTACATTCTTATTCAATTATCTTGTTATAATTGTAATTATAATTTTATTTATATTTTAATTGTTTGTTACAGGTGTGCTCGTGATATAAATGCATCGAATGAAATGAATATGGTGAGTTGATTGATATGCATTTTTAAGGCCACTTCATTGAAGGGAAATGAACTGTGCATTAATAGCTAGCATACAGTTACGATGGTCGCGCTTTATCTATTCACATTTGCCAGATGTTACAATTAGTTGATGTTTGCTTTCAATATGAACAAGATATTATTCGAAGAGATGGGCATGATAACGATCTATCTCCAGGTGCATCATTGGAGAATGTTTTAAAATGATCATAAATAGGTTCTAGATGTTTCATAGATAGCAGACTTTAAAATCTATTTTTAGCTATCAGTTGCATAGAGTTAGGAATGTAGTTATCAAAGTTTTATTATAAAAACTATGAAAATTGTTGTAGTAAGGGTCAATGGGAGTACTAGGGAAAATACTTGTGAAACATATAACAAATTTCTGGTTTTTATTAGTCTACTGAAATTTTCTTCCTGGATGATTACCACTGGAACATCAAAGACTGGTATCAAATTTTGTTTTCAGATCTTTGTTATTATATATATATTTGAAAATCAATTTTCTGACTTAAATCTGTGTGCAATTGAACTTAGTTTTCATTGCATTAATATAGTTTTAATTACTCTTATCACTCAATATCGATATCTGTTGTTGATACTATCAGTGTCATGGTTATTCAAATGTTATTGATGATTGTGATTGAGTAGTATTATATTTTCATAGCTTATATTGATTACATCTATATTTTGATAGTTGTTTTGAATGTTAATTTATTATATCATTTATATACATATGTTGATGTTGAATTTCAATTATCTATTGACAAATACATTTATAGAGTGAATACAATAATTTCTTATTTTATTCTCTGTGTTTTTGTAAATATTATTAAACAGAGTGTTATTAGTGATAACAATTATGATAGTTTCTTATCTAGAATTGTATGATTTATTTCACTTTGTTATTTATAATCGTTAATTGATAGTTGATATAGTAGTCCAAAATTTTGGTCTCAGCTGAGATAGGATAGCTAGTTGATGTTAATTCATATTTTAGCTTAGTTTATTTTAATAGCTATTAAATAGAATTAAGTTAGTTTGATTAAATTTAAAATAGTCTTTTAGTTAAAATATTTAAAAAATAAAACCCTAAAACAGGAGACTTTCCTTAAGAAAGCACTTTAGGACATCTTATATTAGAAAACTAACTTTAGGATTTATTTTAAAAAGTAATAAAATTTAGGATAAATTTTTACTGAATTTTTACGATCTCTTTAAGAGGATAAATTCAGTTGGTATCATGACCATAAACTGCAAGGTTTTGCCATTCCAAACACACTGGGAGCTGTTCTAAGTGACTTGTGTGGGATTAATCTCCCTAAGTTGGCCTAGTCAGAAAATACGGCCAACATGTCCTTGGATGCTTTAACTTTAACACAGGGACCTTTAGGAGTATTAAGTTGAAAGAAATGAAAATTATGCTATATATGTTGTATTGCAATCACTCAAATTGTTTCATAGTTTGGACCTTCCTTATACGATGATGATAAAACTTAGAATTATAGTACATAACACCTATGGACTATATACCTGAAGAGAGAAGATAAAAGTTTGACCCTTGGTCTTGTGGGTAAAAGGGTTGTATCCCCACCTTGATTGTACACCTCAATGTTTTTGGTAAAACGGTTATCTTCCCACTTTGTTATGACCACTCTTAAATGACCTTTAACCTTGTGTTGAACCTTGTTGGTACTTATGCTAGCGCCTCCCTCTCCTAGTGTGGTACCTTAACCCTTTTGTCACTATGACTTACCTTTATTCTTAATTTGCATGAGAAAAATGTATTTGCACTTAATAAATGCAGTTGAAGGACTTGAAGGGCTAATATAAGGTTAGCCGTTATGGATCTATAGTAACTTGGTAATAATTATTTTGTATGATTGAATGATGTAAAATTTGTTTGAATATCATCATTGTCAAGAAATAACAACTTCTTAAAGGGTGCTAGTTGAATGGTAGAGCACCTACCTAATTATAGGCAAGAGGTTGGTGGTTTGATTTCTTCGTGCCCTGTCATAAATTTGTGACTAAGAAAATGACTAAATTTGCATATATATGACTATTAGTAGCTAATTTCCAATATCTTATAGCGCGACTAACGTTTAGTTCTAATTTAGCTTATTCATTAATATGTTATCATCTAGTAGTTTATTTCGTCGTATATTTGGTCATTAATTGTGACAATCAATGACTAAATCATTTACAAAATGAGTGACAAAATCAATGACTAAATCAGTGACTACATCAGTGACTAAATCAATAACTATCAATGACTAATAAGTCAACCAATTAATGATTAATTCAAATACGACTAAGTTATTCAAGCTATAAAATAGTGGAAATTAGCTACTATTAGTCGTCAATTAAAAAATAGTCGTTTATATCCGAATTTTAGTCATTTTGTTAGTCATTATTTCCTCATTTTGTACTAGTGTTACCTTGGTATTTGGAAATAATGACCATGACTTTACACACCTTAAGACTCATTCATTGTAAATGTGTATTAGAGGACATTTATGGGTTTCTTGATTCATTTAGAAAGACTGTTTCTAAAGATTTGTCTTCTAAGTTAGGTTAATGGGCTGTAATTTTTTTTTTGTAAATGTGTATTAGAGGACATTTATGGGTCTCTTGATTCATTTAGGAAGATTGATTCTAAATATTTGTCATCCAAGTTAGGTTAATGGGCTATAAATAAGGTTTTTTGGGTTAAGGATCAATCTAAATTCATTGATTTTGTTGTAATCAAGAAACTAAGTTAAGTTTGTCTATTTGTATGTTTGGATGAGTATTTTTTTAATAAAAGGGAAATTTATAAAATTATTTACTTCAATTTATATATGTCTTACCATTCTAACATTATCCCCACTAGAATTTGTTGGTAAAATTGAGTGTATAGTTGTCATTGATGTCAAAGGTGTTCACGGATGAAAAAGGAATAACCAATGGATATGACGGCAGGAAAAACTCAGTAAAAGACTAAGATAGTGATGACATGGAATGGCATAGTTGAGGATGTGGCATGACACATATGATTACATGGAATATGACACTACCCTAATGATGATGAAAGACTAAGGTAGTGATGGCAAAGTTTCTTATGAATTACAAAGGATAAGCAAAAGATACCATGGAAGAGTTAACGCAGCATAAGCCAAAGTAAAGACAAAATAGCATGATGATGAGGTGGCATAGTGATCTGCATCAGATCCACTGAATGAGGATCAATTTTTGTATAATCCGCAAAGACAGAATACAGATCCGCATTAGTTCTAGAATGGACGGTTAGGAAGCATCCCGCACAAGATCCAACGGTTAGGAAGCATCCCACAAACATTAGAGGAAATTTAAACTCAAAAATGGCCTCCTAAGGACAATTAATATAATAATAGTTAAAATAATAAAAAAATATTTATTAATTTTGGCGGAAGAAACGAAAAACTCTTTTTTTGTTCGTATTTTCGACATATCTCCATGTATTTTTACTCAAATTTTGATCAGGAGATCTTGTTGGATGCGGAATTTAATTCTGCATCCAAAAGAGCTCTCCTAATAGAAATTTGAGTAAAAACATAGCGAGATATGTTGAAAATACGAAAAAAATAATAGTTTTTTTATGATACCTATCCCCAAATTTATATTAAAAATTTGTTTAAGAGGTGCTCCCTTTTTGAATTTCAAAGCATTTTGATTGGCTAATAGATTATGACATGGAATTTGTATTATTTTTGGAAGGCCCATTTTAAATTGAAATCTCCTCTAATGAGATAGGTGGAAAAGCCAAAGTTCCACAAAAGATCAAGATTGAATGGTCAGGGGTAAATCCGCAAGGAAATAAATGGTCCAAGAAAATGCGGAAACAAAGTTGCAGAAGTCTAAAATAGGAAAGTATGATTCCACATCCCGCATCCCTCAATGTGCAAGATCAATGGTCAAGAAAGACTCCATAAAATATTGACGGTGCGGAAGAAAAATTACGAAAGGGAGCTTGCAGAATGTCGAAAGGTTACATTTCCACATCCCGCATCCTGCAACTTAGAAAGATCAGATGACTGAAGTTAGTTCCGCTAAAATAGATCGATGGTGCGAAAGGAAAATTGCAGAAAGAAGATTGTAGAAAGAAGTTTGTAGAAAGGCAAAAGCAGACAATCGACATCTCGCATCCTGCATCACACAATCTGAAGATTGACGATCAGGAAAATGCCCGATGAAGATCAACAGTGGGGAATCGTTGAAGAGGAAATCTTGGTGTGGAAAGGCAATTTTGAGGCAGAAATCGATGGTTAGATCAATAGTCCGAACTGAATTAGATTTAAGATCAACGAATCTGATTCGATCAGGAAGTTTATCCTACGAAAAGAATTCTGGAAGTACGAAAGCACCTACAAACATTGGACAGAGGTACAGAAATGGTCGAAGCTGCGAAAACGATTTCTGAAGTGTAGGATCAATGGAAGAACGTAAAAGGACATTATGGAAGGTGTGATATTTAGATATGAAAGGGTGCAACAATGAAATGTGTGTTTTTTCAGTTTAAAGAGACGCAACTATTGAAAGAAGCTTAAACATTTAGAACTGTTTAAGCAGCAACATGAGTAAGAAGGTAGATGTCTTTGCAGTTCAAATTGCATGACTAGAATCAAAGACTAGTGGGTGTGACAGAATTCAGTGGGAGAGAAATCGTGAATAACATATCAGGGTGGTAGGGTGGCGCTAGGGCAGGAAATATTCCTACAAGGGGTTGTTTCCTTGTTTCAGTTGTAACTGATAAACTACGGGGTCATAGCCTTCTTCTAATTGGCATTCGTAAATAGGGTGTCGTAGCATTCTTTCAGTCGTAGCTGATAAACCAAGGGTTTGTATCCTCCTTCTAATTAGCATTGGTAAATAGGGTGTCATAGCATCCTTTCTGTCGTAGCCGATAAACCAAGGGGTCATAGACTCCTTCCAATTGGTATTGGTAAACAACGTGTAATACCATCCTTGTCTATAGTAGTAGGAAAAGCTATTTGTAAATAACAATTTTCCAGTAATAGGACGTATTGGTGGTTTACCCTATTGGGCTTCCTCGCTACAATTATGTTCTGTGTATTCTTAATGATATGTGTTTCTAATGATAGATTTAAAAGTGGTTAAAATAGTAAAAAGATGACAATACTGATTCACCCCCCCTCTCAGTATTAACCAATAAATGAAGAATTGGTATCAGAGATGGTTCCTTCAACACAGTTTAACCACTAGAAGGTAGATCCTTTATATAACCACTATGGATCAATAAGAAGGATTGGCCACTAACAGACCTCCACTATTTACAAGAGAAAACTATGCATACTGGAGTGTAAGAATGAGCTGTCATTCGATGTCCCTAGGATGGAAGGTTTGGGCAGCAACTGAAAAAGAACTTAACATAGGAAACCTATACCCTACAGAAACACTTGAACTAGGTCAATATGAATGCAATGCCAAAGCCCTAAATGCAATATTGAGTGGATTAACAAACACCATGTTTACAAAGGTTATGCAATGCACTTCTGCCAAACAGGCCTTGTATAAGTTAAAAATAATCTATGAAGGAACATCGAAGGGCAAAGAATCCAAGCTGCAAACATATAACGGTCAATTTGAAAACCTCAAAATGATGGAAGAAGAGAATATTTGGGAATACCTTCTTCGTGTAGATGAGGTGGTTATGCTATTAGAGGTCTTGGAGGAAAATTGGAAGAAAAAGAAGTGGTAAGCAAGATCCTAAGAGCATTACCATGAGATATGACTCGAAGGTTTCCACCCTAGAGGAATGAGCTGACCTTAATAAGGTGACTGTAGATGAGTTGCATGGAATTCTCACTGCTTATGAGATGAGAATTGGACAGGATAAAAACTAGATGAAAGAAGCAACGTTTAAAGTCATTTCCAAAAATCAATAAAAAAATCTAGATGATGAGGAATCCCTCTTTGTAAGTAGACTTAATAAAGGCACTAGGAAATACAAAGGTAAACTACCTTTGAAATGTTTTAACTGTGGCGGGATTGGAAATTTTTCCCATATGTGTCCCTACCCAAAACAAGAGGTGAGTGACCATGAAGAATCATGCTGTCATAAGGGTAGAAAGAAGTATAAAGAGAAAAAGAAGAACTTTTATTCAAAGGAAGAAAGTGAAGATGAGGAAATGAGTGAAGATAATGAAATCTTGTTTTCAAGAACACCAAACTCAAAGGAGGAATCAAAAGTGGACATAGAAGCTGAATACATGACTGCTATAGATGAAATTGAAAGATGTAGGAAATGAAACAACTTTTTGGAACAGAAACTGCCTAAATACCAAGAAGAGACAAATCAGATTATTACTGATTTGAGAAACCAACTTCAAGAGGCCAAGAAGAGTGAGGAAGATCTAGTAGTTCTTCTCAGGAATAGAATTCAAGATTCTAAAAAAATTGAGAAGGAAATTGCTCGAATTAGAGAAGGTGTTGATAAAAATCCATTAAATCAAAGTTTGAGAACAACTCAAGGATTCTAGATGACATTCTGAGTAGCCAAAGACAACCAAGTGATAGGTCTAGTTTGGGGTTCGTTAAAGAGAAGAATCCAGAGAGTTTCCCACTCACTAATAAGAGAGGAAGTACAAAGAGCTATGTTGAAGTACTGCAGAGTCCTGTTAAAAGAGAAAAGTGCAAAGAACATATTTTATCATTTCATGACAAAGACAGAACTCATGAGGAGCCCAAGAGACGAGTAATAAATAGAAATCAAAACATCTTTCATGGACATTGTTATTCCTAGAATAACTTTAGTTATAAAGCCTTGAAATGCAAGGCTTATGAAAAAATTCATGAGTACAAAAAGGATGCAATTAAAAAGATGAAGTTAAGGAATCATAACCTATTTGGAATTCTCCGAAGGTTTGATATAGAGTGTTACAAATGTAGTAACTTTAAACACTTGGCTAGAAATTGTAAACTAAAATGTGATGCTCGAGTAGAAGTTCAGAGACAGTGGAAGAAAATGGCATTTAGGAAACAGAGAGACCAAACACCTCCTATGGATAAAGAAAAATTTCATGGTTATTGTCATTGTTTTCATAAGTTTGGTCACAAGGTGGCTGACTATAGAGTCAAGGGATAAAATCAAACGATGAAAAGGAAACTGGAAACCAACGTAGAGCATGGTGAAGGACAAGAAAATACTACACCTCCTAAAAAGGTGTGAATGAAAGAATTAGAAGCTTCAAAAGAAACACAACTTTCAGTCATTAATGAAGTCTCTGTAGTTGATGTTGAGAATAATGAGGCCATAGATAAAATCGACACTCATCATGAGGGAAATCTACTTAGTGATGTAGAATAATACACCGATAAATATGAAGGTAATGAAGAAGAATGTAGTGATGACTGTGGGATCCTTTTTTTAAAAGGCCTCTCGTGATTTAAAGAAAACCCTAAAAATAACATTAGAAGGGATCGTATAATCAGGGGGAGTTAAAGTCAGAAAATTGTTATACCAAAATCCTATCACCATCATGTGATAAGACCTTTGACATGCCTACTTTCCATTAATCCCAGTACTTGGAGAGGAAACCCATGTTGTTTCTCAATTCTACATAAAAATGCTCAGCACCGCACTTTCCCTGTTAGCCATGAGTTGTTCCTTGCTCACACCTCTTATGGCTTGTTATCCATAAGTGGTGCCACTACCTGTTTCCCTTGGTTCATAAGTGGTTCTTACCTGAACCGCTCTGTCATAAGAGGAGAAACGTGGTACCTTGAGTATAAGGGGAAAAAGAGAAGTTTATCGAGGCTTCTAGATCATGAGCCTCGTGTCTTCCCTTATCCCTATCATTGTGGGTCAATTGAGCTTGAGATCCCCCATCCTAGGATCTTAGAGGCCACCTCATCCATAATTCTCTCAACCATTCCTATCCATTAAGCATTATAAATACAATCTCATGGTCATAGTTGAGGGGGAGAACCATTGAGGAATTGTTATGCTGTTGGATTGACCACTTGGCCCAAGCCATTTGAGAGCATAGAGAGTAAAGTTGGAGCTTATGGGGATGAAGTGTTGGTTTCATGGAGATGCATGTCGACACTAAGGCTTAATTGGTTGTAAACTTCTCCATTTTATCTTAATGCAAAGCTGATTTTTGTCCCACATTGTTGTTGTTGTTGATTTCACATGTACATGTTGTTAGATTCCTTAGTCACTAACATAGATCAGTAGATTATATTCAGGCATCTTTGATGTGTTTGTGTGTTTGATCTGATTGTAGGTACATAGGGTTACTATCAAATCATTACATTCCAGGTATCTACGACGTCCAGGGAGGGTATTCATCCTTTGTCATTCATTTGTTCTGGATCGAAACCATTCAGACCAGTGGAACACCTTGCGGTCCGTAGAAGGTGAAATATTCCTGCTTACAAATCTGGCGACTCTGCTAGGGAATAGATATACATATCAGTTAATCTAATCTTCCTAAGTTTTTCTACTCTTGCCCGAATCCAGGTTCCTTCTCCAACTCTCTTCAGTCAAATCTGCTATCTGACTCAGTGGATTTTGGTTTGAAACTTCCAGATCTATCTAGATCTGAATTATTCCGACCTTTTATGCTCTTTTTTGTTCTCAATCTATAATTTTTTACCTTGATCTGATATTTTTCTAACTTGATCTGTCATTCTCCTTTGTGTTTTGGATTTATATAGGAAACCGCACATGTCCTGTTGGAGAGGAGCGGTGCCATCGCCTAAGTCTAGTTAGCCATACGCGATGCCACCACCTAAATCCAGTGAGAAAGAAGCGGTTCTACCTCAAAACTTCCTATCAACAACTTCATTTGTGCGGTGCCAGGTAGGCCCTCTTCCAGACTTTGTATTTTCATTTTTGTGTGATTTTGGCTTACTTTTTGATGAAAATGAAGTGTGTGTTTTGAAAAAAATGCTCCCTCATAGCCAGGAGGGGGCATGAATTGTATATTATGTAGTTTCTTTGATTGTTATGTTACCTCTGCTTTCAAAGAGAGTTTGTGTTTCTTGCATTGGAGTTTACATTCTTTTCTTTGCTTGAAACCTCTTGGTCCTTTCTGTAGATATTATTCATTGGAATTGGAAACATACATTTCATATTCATGAGTAGGTTTTGGTTTGTTTTGGACTTGGAATGCATGAGTGATCCATGTTGTTTTGATTCTTTCTTTGCTTGAGGTGATTTTTGTTTCCTTTTGCATGCTGATTTTTTCAGTGCGTGGTAGGAAATATTGGTTCTTCATTTCCTTGTCTGTCTCAAAGAGAAGTTTTAGTTTTATCTCTCTTTTTCTTTATTTGCAAGTTTGTTGAATGATTTTGTTCTTGTTTTGTGTATGACTGTTTGAAATTCTAGATCTTACTTTCATTAAGAAGAAATATTTGTTTTCAGCTTTGCGTGCATTAGAGTTAGTTTTGTTCGGAAACGTTAGTGAAATCATCTTTCCATCAAGTTTTTATGCATCTTTTTCAAGCATGAAAAGATAGGAAACATTTTTGGTTTATTTAGGTTTGATGTTCTCTAGATCTCTTTCTTATTTGCTTAAAAGATTGATTGGGGTGCATTGATATTTTACTTTTTCGTTTGAAGAGATAGAATTGCATTTGCATTTGGGTGTGCATTTTGGAAAGAAAAGTAAATCTCTCTCCCTCTTTTAGATATAATTTCATTGAAGAGGAAAACTTATATTATCATATAGATCAGTGTGCATCTTCTTTAATTTCAAGTTTTCACTCCATGGTTCCACCTAAACGCACAAGATAAAATTAACGGTAGTACTAGGTTAAAAATTTTAGCAATTTGAGAGATAATTTAGAGACATGTTCGGGCGTCGTTAAGTGTAGGAGTTGTCGTTAATTGTCCTCATTACATCCTGGGACTCACGCGGTTGTTTCATGTACCGTCGGTATATTGAACAGCCTTTCACGTACCCTTGAGGTATATAGAAAGGTACTTCACGTACTCAATTGTATATAGGAAGGCCCCTTATGATCGGTTACGCATTAGACAACACTACTACCGATTTGAGATCCCATGTACCTTGTGTATATCGGGAGACCCTTTTAGGAATCCTCAAACCATCTGAGTTATCCTTTTGGCCATCCTGTGAGGTTCCTGACTCTTATCCACTCCTTTCACATGTTTTCTCGTTGCTTTTAGTTTGAGTAGTACTTGCTTGTGCATGGTAGTTAGGGGGTTATTAGAGAGTTTAGAGATGGCATCCTCATCTGGGACTACCACTCAAGAGATACCTTTCCAAGGTGTACCTTTTGTATTCCCTCCAAGTGAAGGTATTGGTCCTCCCTTTATTGCCACTCTAAATCTTCCTGGATTAACTATAGGATTACTGGTATGGATTTTTAATCCGGTAATTCCTGTTACACCTAATGTCTCAAATGTCACCTCTCCTATGAGAGAGGACCGACCTCAACCTAATATTGATCCTTCTTCAACGGTTGTGGATTCATCCCTTTATTCTTCTTCACCTGACCAAAGCTCTATGGTTAGTAGTCGTGGTGAGAAGAAGAAGAAAGGGAAGGGTAAAAAGAAGAAGGATCATAAAGAGAAAAAGCAACAACCATATGCTCTTGATGGTGCTCGTTCTAAGAGAACACTCAGAAAACCCAAGTTCCCTTGTAAGCTTTGCAAGGGGGACCACCTTCTTAAGGAGTGCCTTGGTATCTCCTTTGTACAAGAAGAGTGGTTTAAAAGGTCTAAACCATCTATGTCATCAACCTTTGATCATCATGTTTATGATACTCCCTCAACCAGTGACCCATTGGTAAAAGGTCATAAGGGTAAAGTTTTGTATCCTTGTTTGATATGAAAGGCTATGCATCGTACTTTTCTTCGTCCAAGCATGGGTGAAGCTTCACGTTGGTTGGAAAATATTACTGATCATCAATAGGTGATTCCAACAAGTGATAGTAAGTTATCCCTCGATCCCCCATGGGTTGACCAAGTGGTTGATTCAGATTTATATATGGTTGATCCCACTCTTCCTTTGGAGAGTGAAGTTAAAGTGGCCGAGTCAATGTCATTTCCATTTGATCCCTCTCTTTCATCATAGAGTGTTAAGACTAAAGTAGTCTCTTTGAACAAATCTTCGTCTTGTTCTTCTCTTCCAGTAGAGAATGAACGAAAACCTGCTGAAGTTTTTATGCTTTGTTCTGACTGTTATCGACAAGAGGAAATTTTGTCTGGGTCGACAGAACCCTCTCCAAGTAATGAAGTTATCTCCTTTGATTGGAGTAACCTAACAGAGTCTCGTCTTCATTTGAGTGTTCCTTTCCAGATAGTTGTGAGTGTTACTAATAGGTGGATTCTTCGCACTATTGTTGACAAAGGGGATTCTATTAGTATTCTATCCTCGACTGCATGGCAAGATTTAGGTTCCCCTCAGCTTGTGCCATCCACCAATTAGATACTGGATTTTAATCATAGACCTACTGCACCTTTAGGGACCCTTCCTTATTTTCCTATTACATTAAGAGGAAAAATTGTCTGCATTGATGCTATGGTGGTCCAAGGTCCTTCATATTTCAATCTGCTCCTTCGACCTGATTATGTTTATGCCATGAAAGCTGCTGTGTCCACACTCTTTAGAGCTATGCATTTTCCCCATGATGGGAAGATTGTGACCATTTAGCAGCTTTCCTTTGTTACACCTGACCATTGCATTACTCCTAGTAATCAGACTAGACTAAATGTGTTGCATGTTCTTGTGGTTCCTTCCCCTTCTTCTAGTTAGCTTCTTCTCATCATAGGTAAAATGGGGGGCATGGCTCTAGTATATGGACATCATAATGGAGCTAATTGGCTAGCTTTTATGTAATGGGGGCAACCTACCAACCTCGTTAAAAAATAAAACCACTCCTTAAGCATAGTACCTTTTGGTTTCAACCTTGCATAAAAATGAAATCATGCATTGAGCAAATTTCCCATTCTATGTTAAGTTCGTTAAAAAATGAAACAAATGCCTATGAGTAAAGTTCCCATTCTATGTCAAGCTTGTTAAAAAATGAAATGGATCTCCTCAAGCATAGTTTACCTTTTGGTTTCAAGCTTGCATAAAAATGAAATCATTCATCAGCATAGTTCATTTTCTATTTCAAGCTCGTTAAAAAATAAAGTAGGTTTCCTTAAGCATAGTTTACCTTTTGGTTTCAAGCTTGCATAAAAATGAAATCATTCCTGAGCAAAGTTCCCATTCTATGTCAAGCTCGTTAAAAAATGAAATGGATCTCCTTAACCATAGTTTACCTTTTGGTTTCAAGCTTGCATAAAAATGAAATCATTCCTGAGCAAAGTTCCCATTCTATGTCAAGCTCGTTAAAAAATGAAATGGATCTCCTTAACCATAGTTTACCTTTTGGTTTCAATCTTGCATAAAAATGAAACCATGTTCCAAGCATAGTTACCTTCTGTTTCAAGCTTGTGTAAAAATGAAACAGATCCCCTTCCCTTGAGTCAAGTCTTCCCTTTAGTGTTAGAGAACTTGAACCTTCTTTTCTCCTTCTCGATTCTCGTTCTTCCTACCCCCTTGGTGAACATTGTCACATTAGTAACCAGGCTTTTAGGTTGGGTATGGAAGAAGAATCGTCAAATGAAACGAAGCTTGGGGGGCATGTAGAGCCCCCTAACAACCATGCTAGGGGTAAGCTTCACTAGCAATCATGCTAGGGGCAAGATTCCAGCCTCTGTATATCATGTTAATGGGATTTTTCAAGCATAGTTTACCCATTGGTTTTGAGCTTGCATAAAAATGAAACCAATCTTCGAGCATCCTTTCAATTGATCTTCGAGCTCGTTAAAAACAGTAAGATGGTGTTGAGCTTACTTTTCATTTTTTGTGCTCTGATTAAAACATGAAAAGTGGTTTTAGTTTAGTTTATTACTTTTTTGTGCTCCAGATTCAAACATGAAAAAGTCTAATGGAGTCCTCTTTAAACTCTTTTTAGGCTCCCTAAATACGAAAAGATTGTCGATTACTTGTCTTCTTCATACTCGTAAAAGTATTTGAAGAGTTGTCTCTCTGATGGTAGGTTATCTCTTTTTCAGTTCGGATAGACTATTTATGAAAAAGGAACACTCCATCCAATCATGACTGGAAGAGTTCTCTAAGGTATGATTTTACACTTTTTTGGGCCTTAGAGACTAAATCATACGAAAAAGGACCCCTTCGGAGTCTTCTTCCATAATCATTTAGACTCTCTAAACATGAACGATACCGGGTTTTCTTTCATTGGACTCGTTAAATTAAACATTGAAAGACTCATTTTGGGAATGAACCCCCCCTCTCTCAGGTTCGTAAAATATATGAGTCTGGACTTGTCTTTCGACAAGCTATATCGAGTGTTTGTTACCCTCTTTGAACTCGTAAAATCGAAAAGAGGTGCTCATCGATCATGATGGGGGAAATGGGAAGGGAATCATTTTGCAAATAAATGGCAGTTGTTTGCCGTTACCTTTGAACATGGCACTTGTCTACATATCATATCAGTCAGTTGGGTATTCAGCTGATCTCCATGATGATCCACTTTCATGAGTCATGTCACTCCTTTGAGTCTTTCAAAAGAATGCATTGTCCATTGTTGCATTATGTGTTTGTCCTGTCCAATCATGCTTCCAAGTCTTTTGTCATGCCGCCCGATCTTCAAAGGGGATTTGAGGAAGTTTTACCTCTGTAGTACACACAGTCTTTGTGTCAGTACTTTTGATTCAGTCCTATGGTTATTACATTCACATCATTCCAGAACTATTGTTTCGAGTTTCGTGTCGTCAATGTGGGACTCATCATGGCCCTCCTTTGATGAGACTTTTCCTGTCGACATCAGCTCATCATTCGAGAAATAGTCTTAGAAACAATATTTAGTACCTCGAGATATGTATGCCTTAATGAAATATTCTCTCGCTCTCGACATAGGTTCACATAATTGACCTTTGATCAATAGAATCGACTGGGTGTTCGACATCAGGACATGTATTCACACTCAGTACATTGTACTAGAGTACCTTGGGAATCATTGACATTAATGGTGATCTCCCTTGCACTTGTTAACGGTTCACATCATTGGCCAGTAATCAAGTGGTTTCTACCATGTTCAACTTTAGATCATTGTAATCACATGGATAGAATCGTACTTTGTGGAAGACGAGACGAAGACCCTTTGTATTTGTTTAAAGTGCTCATTGCTTTTCCCCAGGTTGCGATGGAGTTTTGTATATCTAGCATGGATCCACATTTGTATGGTCGTGGAAATGCTCAAATTTGAGTTTGTATGGCATAGATCTACATTGTATGTCTGGTAGCTATGTCCAAGTTTGAGTACTCTATCACATGGATCTACGTTGTATTTTAGTAGTCATGCTTGTTTATTCCTCTCATGGATCTGCCTTGTATTGGTCTACTACTATGAGTTGGTTACTTGCGTCTATGACTCAAAATATTGATGTACTACAGATGCCTACTTGACGACATGCTCCGACCGAGCCGACATTTTCACCTCATAGCGACAACTTGTTCTCTCAAAGCTCTTGTTTATCGTATCCCTCTAAGACTCATGCTTTGGGGGGCATCCTGTTATACCAAAATCCTGTCACCATCATGTGATAAGACCTTTGACATGCCTACTTGCCCTTAATCCTAGCACCTGGAGAGGAAACCCATGTTGTTTGTCAATTCTACATAAAAATGCTCAGCACTGTGCTTTCCCTATTAGCCATGAGCGGTGCCTTGCTCGCATTGCCTGTGTTTTGTTATCCATAAGCGGTGCCACCACCTGTTTCCCTTGGTCCATAAGTGGTTATTACCTGAACCGCTCTGTCATAAGAGGAGAAACGCGATACCCCGGGTAAAAGGGGAAAAAGAAAATTTTCTCGAGGCTTCTAGATCATGAGCCTCGTGTCTTCCCTTATCCCTATCATTATGGGTCAGTTGAGCTCGAGATCCCCCATCCTAGGATATTAGAGGCCACCTCATCCACAAATCTCTCAACCATTCCTATCCATTAAGCCTTATAAATACAACCTCATGGACATGGTTGAGGGGGAGAACCATTGAGGTATTGTTATGCTGTTGGATTGACCACTTGGCCCAAGCCATTTGAGAGCATAGAGAGTAAAGTTGAAGCTTATGGGGATGAAGTGTTGGTTTCATGGAGATGCATGTTGACACTAAGGCTTAATTGGTTGTAAACTTCTCCATTTTATCTTAATACAAAGCTGATTTCCATCCCACATTGTTGTTGTTGTTGATTTCACATGTACATGTTGTTAGATTCCTTAGTAACTAACATAGATCATTAGATTATATTCTGGCAGTTTTAATGTGTTTGCATGTTTGATCTGATTGTAGGTACATAGGGTTACTATCAAAGCATTACATTCCAGGTATCTACGGCGTCCATGGAGGGTTTTCATCCTTTGTCATTCATTTGTTCTGGATCTGAACCATTCAGACCAGTGGAACACCTTGCTGTCCGTAGAAGGTGAAATATTCTTGCTTACAAAAATTCCAATTTGTATTTAAAAAAATCTCAATTGGTATCTAACATTGAAGTATATTGAAAGCTATCTTCCTCAAAGATGATGGGTGATCAAGGTTGGTCTATGGATGACATAAGGGAAAGTATGAAGTAACGTGAGAACAACAAAATGCGAGAGTCATGAAGACCATGATGTCTGCAATCAAATAGAAGATAAACATGATTATGTTCACTTAGTATTTGAAGTCATGACACATAAAAATTGTTGACAGTAGAAGAAAACTCAAGTCTAAAACAAATAGAAAATCCAGTCTATTGTTAAGGTAGTAGGATGAGTTCACCATTAACGAAGGAAAAGGTTGAGGTTATGATTCTTTGTATCTAAGATAGTGTGACCATAGAAACTATGTAATAAACTAAAATAATACCTGTGTTGAGGATTTGAATTTATGGGTCTCTGGACAGTTGATAATATAGATCTAAAATACAAAAGAATCCAGCAGTATATGCTAGGATTTTATATGAAGATCTAAATGCACAGAATTAGGGAATTCTAGTAAAAGTGGAAGCCAGTTAACTTATAGGAAGAATAGACCATTAGATATGGAAGGAGGAACATAGTTTAAAAAAAAATGTATCCTAGACCAGAAAATGGAAGTGTTGAAAAAATGTTGTATAGACTTGTTGGCAGCCAGCAACAACCTCTTCATTTCTTGAAAAATGAAGAGAGATCAGCTCTTTATGTGATTTATCAATTTAAAAATTATGAAAGAGCACCTTCATAATCTTTGATTCTGAAGGTACTCTCAATCAAAGGAAAGTGATTTAATGATTTTAGAGCTGAAAGAAACTTGATCATAAAACTTGGCTTTTAACTGTTAGATAAGTTTCGTAAATTTTCATTAAGTTATTGAAATCATCAAAATGAATTTATGTGACTTAAGGGATTTGTGCCAAGAGAAATTTCATAAACACATTATATGTTAAATAAGGTATTATTAGTCCTATGACTAAGAGAATTTTGAAAGTTAACATCATATGTAATACCTTATTATGAACTTTGTAAATATCATAGTTAATGGATAAATGATGTTTGTATAAGAAACTTTTACTTATGATAAATATCCTATATGATGGTATATATGTGTCGATAGGATGTTTAAAGGGTTTAAAATTAGTTTTGTACATATATAGTATAGACATTAATCTAGCCATCTTTTCAATGCAGCATTAACATTAGAGTGCGATTTATTGCTCTTCATACCATTTACGTAACATGATAAAATAGGGATGATTGTTTGGATTAGCTGGCCATGCAATAACCAATTGTCAAATTGATAAGCGATCAGTCATTTGGATCGATGAGCTGGTATGACAATGTGGCTTTCACCCCTTGACAGAGTCGACAGTTGTATGCATATGGTAATATCGTGTTGACAGTGTTAAATGCTAACAGTCATTTCAAATTACGCTGTTGTACCTATTAGTTATGAACCACTGTTAATAATCAATGGTTGCAATGATGATTCTATCAGTCTCCGTATCGCTGGTTCGCCAAGTTAAGTGGTTATCACTAACAGGCATGGTCAAACGTAGATAAACTGGCATAAATCATGGTGTAGTGTGGAGTTGTAACATTTATCACTGCTTGAAATCCCGCTAAAATGGCAGGTTCAGAGATTAGATCTCCAATTAGATTTGAAGCATGTGAAGATTATCCATCATGTCGTGTGTATGGATACCTATTCCCTCCGTTTTCACTTCCCCATTCATTTCGCGTCGAAGCCCAGAAAGTGCTGGAGAAACCATGTCTCCTCTGAATCGTTTTGAGATTTCAGGGTTTGAACTTATTGAAGCTAACCAGGAAGCTGCCAAGAGATTCGAGAAAATGGGATGGGTAAATTTCTTTAGGTGTTTTGATGGTCACCACGTGGAAATTACTAAGATGTTCGCAATGAGTTTTGAAGATGACAGGGTGCGAATTGGGGGTTTCGAATTTGTTATCAACGAAGATAAAATTGTTGAAGCCACGAAACTCCCACAAGTGGGAGAATGCTGGTTTAAGGGCACTATGGTCAACAAGAAGAAGTGTTTGGCTTTGTTAATGCCATTACCAGATAAAACGAAGCTAAGGATAGGCGTACCTGTGAAATTTCTAAAGCCCGAATGGAGGGTTTACTATGAAATCTTAGTAAGGTACGTAACCTGTTGTGGACGCTATTCCCATTTGCACTTGTATCATTTACGGTTTCTGTTAGCAGTAAAAGGTTGCAGACTTAATTTGCCCTTCTATATTTGGAAAAGCCTTAAGAAAATGTCACAGTCTGTAAGGAATTTCAATAACCCTGACAGTAGTCTTTGTCACCATGGGTTGAAAAAAATATTACTGCAATTCCAATTATCTGCTAAAGGTGTGTCATGGGATAAGTTTCTAGTTGATTGTCAATTGCGACCGACACAGTACTAGCCCAATCCATCTCCACGAACTCGTAGAAGACAAAAGGTCACAAATTCTGAGGTTAATAGCTCAGAGGTTAAGGAACCAGAGGTCGTAAACATGCCCATAGATAATGAGATTAATGAAAATGCTGATAGGGTTTCAGTTCCTTGCGATTCTAGGGAAATATTGGATAAATCTGAACCTGGTAAGAATGATGGCAACCCTGCAAAACTAAAAGAAGGATTAGCCGAAGGTGAAATTGATAAACCCGATGAATGTGATAAAGATTCTATGCATAAGTTGAACCATTTGGCTCAAGTTTGTTGTGACAAGGAAGGGTTGAGTTTTGAAAACTTATCGTTTTCGCGTAGAGTCACTAGGAGCATGCATAATCTTCATTCAATTCCAGGATATAAGGC
Organism: Pseudotsuga menziesii; assembly: GCA_001517045.1. Classification (NCBI taxonomy): domain Eukaryota; kingdom Viridiplantae; phylum Streptophyta; class Pinopsida; order Pinales; family Pinaceae; genus Pseudotsuga; species Pseudotsuga menziesii. The sequence continues at coordinate 454,819 of LPNX010376471.1, forward strand.
TGATCAACAGACTTCCAAATCTACAGCTACTAAACCTACAGTTGTAAATATTGAGGATGATATTCCGATGTCTGTCCCTAACACAATGGATGTAGGGAATTCTGCTACTGCGCAGGGAAGTGATGTGCAATCAGATGATGTCGAAGGCATCCAATCAAAAACAAATGCAAACATTGTAGATTTTGAACCATTATGCAGTCAGCATAGCGACAGTCCTCATTCTCCTCAAGTAAATAAAGAAGACGAAACCCTGCAAAAGGTGTTAGGCAATGTCTATCAAGATAAAATCACAGAGTTCAGAGGAAAGCTCAAACAGTGTCTATCAAGTACAGCCTTACTGGAAGAAGAAAACAAAACTTTCAGAAAAGAATTGCTAGAATGGATTGATAGATGGAAAAAGGCGAATATTAAGAAAAATCAATACAAAAAATCCAAGAAATCAATTTTAAGTACAAATCAGCTGCTACTGGACCGAATTGAAAAACAAAATATTAAAATTATTAGGTTGAAGGCTAAACTAGCCGAAGCTAGAAGAGTAGTCGCTCTTCATAATGAAAATTGAATGGTTTTCTCATCTCATATGTCACAGCATAACAGGTAATGGTTATTTCGATTTTGCATGCCTGTAAAATCGGAGATTTAACAGGCATGCATTTATAATTTTAAGTATTTATGTTAGCTGTGTTAAATTGATTTTAATATGATGCATTGATTGAATTTAATGCAGGAAGTTTTATCATCACCCTTTTCTAGAAATATAGGACGTGGTTATACGATGGCATAGAGATGTGGCTGATTTGTTACAAGATGGAGTTTTATCAATGGTCAAGAACTTTCTGAGATACCTCGACTCAGGCCAGTCGATTTCTATTTCTAGTAATAGGTGTAATTAGATGCCCTTTTGGTTAAATAGTCCCGATAATGTAGCATGCAACTTTTATAGCAAAAAACCGACTCTTAGTAGTATATAAGTGAAGAGTTTTGATGAACTCGGGGGGATGGAGTGTGCATAGAAAACCTATTTTGAAATATATGTTGTTACTAGTACCATATCATACTTGGAGTTGAAGCTTTAATGTGAATGATAATGGACATCTGCAAACAAATACTGTGACTGGTATTTCGTTTTTTGGATTTTATATATATATATATATATTTCAGTTTGTTGTTTTCTGCTTATATATTAACTCAGTATTGCTGTGACATACTGATGTTCAATCATCTATTTCACTTTATCAGTTCAAGTTAGTATTTTTGAATAAATATTTCATTATGGTTTTGTTTATTAGTGTGTTTACTATAAACATAAGTTTTAATGATATACTGTTCTGTTTGTTTAAAATCTCATTTGTATGTTAACAGTGACTTTAAATAAGCATTATTTCAAATTCAAATGACTATCTTGATCATTAATTATTAATCAGTTTTGGGAAATTGAAATTAACTGTGTGTTTACAGATTAGAGTTCATTTCTATTATAGCAGAGTGGCTTTTTGTTGTGATTTAAATATGTTTGTTTTGATCACACTCCAGTTTTTCTGTTATTGATTAATAATTAATATAGTCTTAAATTTGCTCTCAGCTGAGATAGGGTTAAATAGGATAGATAGATTAATTAGTTTTTTTTTTTAATTTCATTTTTAAGTTTAATTAGCACTGTTAAATCATTCTGCATACTATACATAAGTTTTCATATTTAGAAAACTTCCCAAAAATTGAAGTCTTTCCTTAAGAAAGCAACCTTAGGATATTTTAGGTATTTAGGTAGGATAAATATTAGAATAAGTTAGATTTTGTTGTTTTTAAGTTCTCCTTAAGAGACAAACTAGCTGGTAGCAGGACCATAACCTGCGAGGTTTTGTTAATCCAAACATACCGGACGCTGCTTTAAGCTGATTATGTGGACAAAACCTCCTTATTGGCCTAGATTCATAAAATCAGGACAACAAATGGCGCTAGAAGGAGGGCATGAATTAAGTAATGGCAGGTGAAACTAATGAAACATTTCCAACCAGCCAACAATCTCCAGAAGTCAGTATATCACCTTTTATAGAAGCTGTTAGGAATATCCTTGAACGTGATCCTATTACTTCTCCCTTTACTCCCGCACAAAGTGCTCAAACTCTAGAAGAATCCAGACATATCCTTACTAGAGCTTACGCTAATCAGTTAGGTATTTCTCGAATAGATTATGGTCTTCCTAGACAACAACGACATAATCCACCATTGACCATAGTTACGCAAGATTTGGAGATAACTGGTAGTACTCCTCATCATTAAGTTGAAAGACATCAAAGACAGATTACACAAACCAATACTGCTAGAAGACTAATTGTAGGAAGTGGTTCTAATCAACCACCTTCTCCTCCTGAGTCTCCACCTGATAGTCCAAGAACTTCCAATTCAGGAAGTTCTTCTATTTCTCAAGGAAGTCCAATGGCAGGAAATGTAGGGGGAGGAGGTAATCCTCCACCCCCTCCACCTAATCCACAGCTCCCTTGGTTAAGGGCAGCTGCTGTAGCAGTTCCTGGGGTACAGCACCCATTGCCAAAACATTCAGATAAAATTCTTCCTAAGTTTAACCCAGATGACAAAGAACCTGCAGAGGTGCATATTGATAAATTCATGTTGGTTGTTCAAACTTTGAATGTTCAGCATGAAGATGTTGTTTGTCTATTGTTTCCTCTCACCTTTGAAGGAAGAGCTTCTACCTGGTACTTTTCATTAGTACAAGGATCTATTACAAATTGGGAGGAATTTAATAAAGCTTTTCTAGATAAATTCGGGGAAGATAAAACACCTGCTCTTTTAGCCCTAGAGTTATCTAGAATTAAAATGGAGCCTAAAGAAAGAATCAAAGATTTCAATCAAAGGTTTCTAACTTTAAAAAATAAAATTCCAGTTGCTTCTCAACCTCCAGAAGATATAATTATTGAAAATTATACATCAGCCTTACCTAGGAATTCCGGAATGTTTGTGAAAAGAGCTGGGAAAACAACGCTGATAGAAACATTTGAGGAAGCAATTAAAGTAGAAAAGGATTTCATGTCTTATGAACCAGATAAAAGTGGAAAATCTGATTCTTTTCCTCGAAGAAAAATAGAAAATTCTAGTTCAGATAAAGACAAAGCATTCGATGTAGAACAGTTACAGAACGCTATTCGAACATTAACTAATGAAGTTATAGGGTTAGAAAAGACTAACTCTGAAGCTTCTCCTTCTAGGGGTTATTTCATAAATCAATTTAGACAAAACCCAAACACAAATAATAAAAATACACCTCCCGACGTAGCTGCTAATGAAGAAATCTTTAACACAATTCGAGCTGTTCTATCTTTGTCTGAAACTCCTAATCAAGAGATGAATGAAAATGAAGAAGAAGAGGAATCCGAAAATGATGTAGAATCAGAAGAACCTCAACAAGTTAACGGTCATTTCTGGGATAGTGTTGTAAAAGAACATGAAAATAGAAACCCACCTTCAGGACAACATGCATATAATACTCGTAGTAAAGCAACTACAAACACTCCAGGTGCTTCAAGCTCAAATACTGATAATTCACAACCAAACAAACAAACTCAATCTGGCAAACAAACTCTGCCTACTAAGAGTACTCAAACTATTCAGCATACTCCAAAATTGGATCTACAATATGATATAATCAAATATTTAAAGAAGACACGTGCAAACATTAGTATGTACGATCTTCTTCAAATCTACCCAATGCCTAATAGTCATATTATAAATCCTGCAGTGAGTTCAATTGTTCCTAATGCAAAACAAAACGTTGCTGCAAGCAGTTCTAACAATGATCCAACAGTAACTGAAAAAGGAAAAGCAGTAGCTGAAAAAGCTTCATTGATAGGTAAAAATTCTAAGTCGACAACACCTCCATTTTTACTTACCTTTGAAATTTTCAATAGGAATGTTCACAACTACATGGTAGATTCAGGAGCATCATCTAATGTTATGCTTTTATCTGTATGTAAGAAATTGAATGGAAAATTTGTTCCATCTAATTCACAAATAACTCAATTAGATAGAACAAACGTAAAGGTTGTTGGAGAAATGAAGGGTGTCTTAGTTAGAATCGCTTGTAACCCTTCAGTGTATCAAATCATAGACATTGTTGTTGCTGATATTCCAGATGCATATGGATTGTTCTTAAGTAGAGATTGGTCTCAACAGCTGAACGGTTTCTTTGCCACTGATTGGTCAACGTTGTGGTTACCTAAGAACGGGAAATCAAATCAGATAAAAATACATAGAGAACGGTATATGAAACATACTGTTACAGAATTGCATGATCCTAGTGAACCTGTGTTATTTTCTGATTCTATTATGGGAAACTACATGTATGAATTAGGATTTGGAAATTTCAAAGCTGAAAATTCCACTCTGTTTGAAAATAATCAGCAATCTGAAATTTGTAATATAACATCTGTTTCTCCTAATCATTCACTCAAGGAAACCATCAGTGATGTAAATAATGTAAATATTGTAAATATCATAGAGAGCAAGGTAATTGCACATAGTTCTATTTGGACTTTATACTTTGATGGCGCAAAATCTAAAGAAGGAGCAGGAGTTGGTTGTTTATTGGTAGATCCTCAAGGTAATAAAACCTGTATGGCTTGTAGAATGGAATTTAGTTGTACAAATAACACAGTTGAATATGAAGCTTTAATACAAGGTTTGAAAAAGGCAATGGATTTGGGCATCAAAGAGATAATTGTTTATGGCAATTCCGAGATCATAGTTAGACAGGTTTGTAATTCCATTCACTGTTTATCTGAGCATTTACAGAGCTATCAGAAAGAGGTATGGAATCTGATTACACATTTTGATGCATTTAACATAAATTCTGTTCCTAGAAATCAAAATCAAGAAGTAGATTTATTGGCAAATGTAGCATCTAAGTTAATTCCTTCAGAAAATCTTACACCAGATTTCTTTTCTGTTGAATTAATTTTTAGGCCCTCCATACCAGATAATATTTTTAACTGGCGTGTGTTTGACAATGATACGCAGGTATTGCATTTTCTAACAAACGAGGATATTTTTAAAGATTCAGCAATAGATGAAGTCACTCATGATGATAATCTGCGATATTTTTCGGTAATAAATGATTTCTGTTCAGTTGAGAAAGCTTTCGAACAGGTAAAACCAGTTCTCAATTCGGTATTGAGATTAGAAAAGTTTTTTGATCTGCAGGATAAGTTTAAGTCTGTTCCTAATTGTAAAACAAACAACTCTTGGATGAAATATGAAACCATCAATTTGGGAACAGAATCAAATCCTCAAACTATAAATCTAGGAATAGATTGTAATCCTGTAGAAAAAATAGCTTTCATAAAATTATTTAAGGAGTTTAAAGATATATTTGCATGGACATATGATGACCTAAAAACATTCAATACTCAATTCATGCAACATATAATTCCAATTAAACAAGAATCAAAGCCCTTTCAGCAGAAGTTAAGAAAATATCACCCATCATTAGAACCAACAATTAAAAAAGAACTGAATAAATTGTTAGCTGCCAAGATCATTTTTCCTATCAGACATACTCAATGGGTAGAAAACTTAGTTCCAGTCAGGAAGAAAAATGGGGATATTAGGTTATGTGTGGATTTTAGAAATTTAAATAAAGCTTCTGAAAAAGATAATTACCCTGTTCCTCCCATGGAAAAAATTCTTCAGAAAGTGTCTTGGTCTGAGATACTGTCTCTCCTTGATGGTTTCTCAGGGTACAACCAAATACTAGTCTCCCCAGATGATCAACTGAAAACAGCTTTTAGAACTCCATGGGGAACGTATGCATACCGTAAGATGCCCTTTGGGTTAATCAACGCGGGAGCAACATTTCAACGAGCAATGGATATTTCTCTTAGAGGCTTAACCAGTCATTCAGTCGTTGTCTATTTGGATGACGTTACTGTCTACTCTAAACATCGGCCTAATCATCTTAACCATTTGAGAAAAGTGTTTGAACGATGTAGAAAATTCGAAATATCTTTAAATCCTAAAAAAACAATATTTGCTGTTTCAGAAGGTATCTTGTTAGGATGTGTAGTTTCGAAACACGGAATCATGATTGATCCTGAAAGAACACAAGCTATTTCAAATATTACTTTTCCTTCCAGCAAGAAAGGAATGCAGTCATTCTTAGGGAAAATTAACTTTGTTAGGAGATTCATTCCTAGATTTTCAGAGATCATTCGTCCTTTACAGAAAATGATTAAAAAGGATGCTGTATTTAATTGGAGACAAACTGAAAAAGAATCTTTTCAAAAAAATTTAGAAGCCATTTCAGAAGCTCCTAGTCTTCTAAGTCCAGATTTTAATAAGGATTTTATATTATACACCTTTGCTTCTGATATTGCATATGCAGCAGTTTTAACTCAATTGAATCAACAAAATAATGAAGTTCCAATTTCGTTCATGAGTTCAAATTTCAAAGGCACTGAACTCAACTATCATGAAGTAGATAAACAAGCTTTTGCCGTCTTTAAAGCTGTAAAACATTTTCGTCCTTAGTTGTTGAAATCCAAAACGAAAGTAATTGTCCCTTATTCTTCAGTCAGAAATTTGTTGGTACAAAAAGATTTAGGAGAAAAAAGGGCACCTTGGATTACAGCTCTTCAAGAATATGACTTAGAAATCAAACCATCAACGATAATTAAAGGACAAGGGTTGTGTAAATTAGCTGCTGAAGCTGCTCATTTGCCTGATGATAAAACTGAAATTGTCATTGACGAAGATTTACTTACCAGAGAAATTTATTTTTATCCACCACCTCAAGATTCCTGGTACACAGACATACGAGTACTTCTGGAAACAGGGACTGCTCCTGATTACTTAGACCCGAAAAAGAAAAGATCCCTCAGATTGAAGTCTGCTCCATACTTATTAATAGATAATATCCTCTTTCGGAAAAATTCAGACGGAGTATACCT